>JAODXP020000032.1:25011177-25101177 GCA_027497455.2 Sardinella longiceps | reverse complement strand
GTGTGCTTGTGTATGTTTGTGTGTGTCTGTCTGTGTGCATGTGTATGTGTTTGTATATTCGTTCATTCAATCATTCATTCATTCATTCATTCCTCTCTGCACCAAGCAGATTCCCCACCCTTTGCCATTCAAACAATCATACAACAATCATGAAAACAATCATAAAACAATTGTGAAAAAACACAATGCAAAACAGAGATATTTACACACACACACACACACACACACACACACACACACACACACACACACACACACACACACACAGATACTACTGTAAAAGAAAGAGTATGCCTGAGCTCAAGATTGTGATCAGTTGTGAAACAGTGCAACCTTGTGGCTGAAACTTACAAGAGAAAACAATGGGAAATTTCAGAGTGTATTTTTCCACCATGCATGATTAGCTGTGTGACGCCAGTGATCCACTAGAGAGCGATGCAAACTCCTTCACCGCACATTACAACACTATGAATATAGACCTCTCTCACACACACACACACACACACACACACACACACACACACACACACACACACACACACACACACACACACACACACACACACACACACACACACACACACCTTGGGATGGTCTGGGACCAGAGAGGAGATTGAACTGGGCAGGCTGAACTTTCCCCTGTCTATCTTTTACTCACTCACTCACTACTCACTCACTCACTCACACCAACACACACACACACACACACACACACACACACACACACACACACACACACACACACATACGAACACACACACACTCCCAGCGAGATCTGGTAATGGCCTTATTGTCTCAGTCAGTCTGAGTGTGTGTTAAGTAGCCTTGAGAGGTGATTACTGGGGGCCAAGTCTGGAGATCAACACCCTCAGGCTCTCAGCACAGGGTTTAATGGGACACAGGAGAGGGTAAAACAGGGGGAGTACCTTAAAGCTCTCTCTCTCACACACATGCTCATTTACACACCCATCTCACATCTCAAAACACTTGTTTTTCTGTGTCACAGAAACAGTGTCATACATACCATTGTACACCACTTTCTCACACACATTGCCTAAGAGTCTAAAACCATTCACACACACACACACACACACACACACACACACACACACACACACACACCAATGACACTGATTCACTGAAGGCGTAACATTTAATACTCTGTTGTGCTGGTGTGGTTCTGTTGTGGTTGGAGCTGTTGTTTTGGTTACAGTTGTTGTTGTTGTGCATGTGCATGTGCGTGTGTGTGTGTGTGTGTGTGTGTGTGTGTGTGTGTGTGTGTGTGTGTGTGTGTGTGTGTGTGATAGGCCATTCACAGCGTGAAAGTTCACTGAGAGTGAAAATAATGAAACTGTGAACTATTAATAAAGTTATTATGATACACTGATATACTGGACAAAATGTAAGTTAAATCAAATAAGCAAATTAAATGTTCAAAACAGCAATTTAAAAGTTGCATGGCTTTAAATCATCAAATAAACTCACACGCACACATAGTACACAAAGAACAATGCTAAAAATCCTGAAACATGTTGCATTCACAATAAAACTAGATAAACTCCAGTGTTATGGACGTGACATTTGCATGCATAACATAATGCCACATAACCCCTGCTAGCAGTATTTCACAATTTTGTTCATTTTCTTATGCAAACTCCATGGCTGAATACAGGCAAACAAAAAAATCATATCATGATTTACATTATAAAAGTATGATCCTTTCAGTTGCCGTTATCGATGTGACAAGAAATGGACAGACCTTTACAGTTTTTGCTATGAAGTGTGTGAATTTTACAGGGAAACGTAAATATTATTCCATTCATACCAAACATTACACCTCAGTGAACACAGACAAAGACTTCATTAAAAAAGTAAATGTAAAATAAGTAGGTTTTCATTCGGGTTATTTTGGACGTGACGTTTTGAACGTGACATCTGAAATAGCCTCCCAAAAATAAGTGTGAATGGTGGATTTCAACCTGTATCGACTGAAATAGTAATATAAAAATAGTAAATAACTGATAGCATTAGCTTTGTATGTGTCATCACCCACTTTCTGCCCATTATAATCCCCTCCATAGACTTACAATATGGCTGAATAGGGCAAAAATCTTAACAAATAAGATATAATTTCGAAACTTGCTCAGTTGATCATTTACTTAGAGACAATAATTAAAGTTTCAGAAAATAGTTTTCTGAAATAATTTGTATCCATGTAGATGAGACATTTCTAAGGTGAAGTTGACTCTTTCGTGGAATATAAAATTGGTGAGAGACACAAAAGCATGGATGGCAGATGGCTTCATCAGCATAAAACAAGAAATTTTAGAAGGGAATGACAGATTATTACTACAGCACTCATTCCCTCATCATCAAGGATTGCAGTGAAAGTCATGTTTGGATATATCAATCCACGGATCAAGATTGATTGCTGCTTTTGCTTCATTTCTGCGCTCTTTTTCTGCCTTTTCCATTGCTGCTGCTGCTGCGGCTGCTGCTGCTGCGGCCGCTGACACAGCTTTTTCAGATGCTGTTATTACATTTTGTGCTGCTGTGACTGCTGCTTTTGCTGTGTCTCCTGGTGTCATTGCTGCATGTGCTGCTGCCAGTATTGCTTGTTCTGATGCATCTGCTATCAGCTTTTGAGCTTCTTCAATATTTGCTTGCAAGACCAGCACAGCTCTTTCAACTCCAACAGCTTTTGCAGCTCTGACTTGTACAATTGCTTCGGCTATTTCAGCTGCTGCAGCAGCTACTTTTCGTCCTTTCAGTGCTGCTGCAGCTGCTGGTGGTGGTGGTGGTGGTGGTAATGGTGGTGGTGGTAATGGTGGTAGTGGTAATGGTGATGTTTGTGCTGGTGGTGGTGGTGGTGGTGGTAATAGTGCTGCTGCTGGTAGTGCTGCTGCTGCCTTTGCAGCCTCAGCGAGTTCTAGTGCTGCTGCTACTGCATCTGTTGCTGCCTTACATACTGCTGCTCTTTCTGCTTTCAGTGAATACTGGCCTAACTCTAATGCCTCAATTTGACTGAGGGGTTCCTCACATATGCATTTGGCTTTTTGTTTAGCTATTTTCTGTATTTCTGCTTTCAAATGCACATGAGTCTCATTGTCCAGATATTTGCCATATTTTTGTTTGTAGTATGGCCTGCTGATTTCAAGGCAACATTCTTTCCTTTTCCTGCTGTTTTCCTGCTGCGGCTGCTGCTGCTGCTGCCTCTTCTGGCACCGATTCCTTATATGACATATGCATGTTGGTGCACATTTCACAAAAAGTTGAATACAACATAGAATGCACAGGATGGCCATACTAATTATCTGTCAATAAAAAAAAAAAACATGAGACTATGAACCTTCAGGTTTAAAGTGATGATTTTTTTAATTTGAATTTGAATGGAATAATGCAGACTACATCCTGCTGTATATGAAATATAAGAAACATAAACTTACTCGTGATGTAGCTTTGTACCCATTCATAATGGACTCAAAAGTAGGACTGCGCTTATCGATGCAGGGAATTTTTCGTAGTGTTTCATTATGTGAAGTTTCATGACATGCATACCAATCTCCATCAAACATTGTTATAATGACCCAGATTAGTGCTAATAACACCCCTTTCAGGAGACATTCGCCAGAACATTGTATGTATCTTAGACTGGCTGCCTTACTAGACTTTCTGTCTTTTATAATGACAAAAAGAAAGAGTATCAAAGATGGTAGCAATATATAGAATGTTAAAATGGTTGGTGAGGGACAGCAAGGGCAGATGAACGTAAGTTTGAGAATATACTGATTTATGATGAGAAACAATAAGAACATAGGTTTATTCCCTGATGTCATCATTTTCCTTAGCTCACTATCTGAAATGTTTAACACCATGGTGGAATGATTGTGTTCTGCTGTTGAGCTACCTGAAAAAACACTGCACACACACACACACACACACACACACACACACACACACACACAGAAATAAAACTAATTTTATTTCAGTCCATGCAGCCAGAGAAGTGCCCTACTGTTTGATTGCTAGATAACTAAAAACCTAGTGATAGCCACAGTAAAGCCCATAACTGACTGGTGATGAAAATTTCCATGTCAAGTTCGTTTGCAGCAATATATAATTTTACACAAATGTTTTGAAAAAAATATTTATGATATAAATGTATTAATTCTATTAACTCTATAACTATTAATTCTATAACTATGTATTCAATTGTTTCATTAATTGATTGGTTGGATGAATAATTAATTATCCTGCTTAGATTGGGCCTCAGGCTTCTAGCATTGAAACATAGCCTATACATTTCTAATTAACCAGACATTTCACAAAAATAAATTACTTACATTTTGTCTGTGATGTGCAATCTTGTCTTCAAATGAAATGTATGTAGCTAATCACTCAGCTGAAATAGCTAGCTGCCGAGAACAACTCCAGTGGCCTAGCTGCCAACAATACAGGGTCAAATGAATGTGCAAGACATACATCTCAGAGCTGCATGTACTTTCTCTCTATTTGACACCTTCCCAACCAAGTGTGTGCGTGAGGCTCCTTCCCTGTCTTTCAATGTCTACCTGTGTCAATGCTGAGTGATGCAGGAAAAAAAGCGCTATGCAATTCTTGTAGTCAAACAGTGAGCTTCCAAAGACACACGTAAAAAGACAACCAACTGCTTGAAGACGATACTAGGCTGAGACCATTGAGGAACTGCTACTGCCATATAAGTCTTTGTAAGCAGTTGAAAAAAGAGAAAAAAACGGTTTGTATCTCTCAGGAAATGAGGTTTTGTGCACTTTTGAAAAACCTCCCTGTACCTGACTTTGTGGTTAAGCATGTAGTGTTTCAGATTTTACTATTACAGCAAAATGAAACTGAATTATGTGACTGTGTGGCTATGGTATGCATAACTCTGTCACGTACTCAGGCTCAGTCACATATCAAGGGAGAGAGAAAGCAGTACAGGAAAAAGTAAAAACATACAAAGATTAAAAAGATTATATCAGTAAATTACCATATCAGTAAATAAAATCATCAGGGTGGTGTTTACCATACAACTCGGTGAGTCCCCTGTGCCAGTAGATGTTCCTCCATCTCAGATGGTTGTCATGACCCACCTCCAAGACACAAAGCGGAGATATGGACGGCTAGTGACTCATTTAGTTTGGGTGTGAAGATGTTACATCTTGCTTGGTGCTGTTAGTGGGTTAGATGTCCACTTGGAACTCATAATCATTGTTTAACTAAATGAAGCAAAATAAACTTTTCTTTCTTTTTGGTACATGACCAATTGACCATATATGCCAATTTAGGTCTTCTGGTTATCAGAATCTAAATCAGCACATTTGTCTTGAAACTACCTCCAAGTGTTTCAGTCTTTTGTGTGAAAGCTCTCCAGAGGTGTCAGGAATCTTACATAGCCCAGACTACACCCTGGTTACCCATCATGTCACTGGAGGGGTTTATGTTTTGAAGAAAAGGAACAAACTTAAGTCTTTCTAATGATATACAACAACACTGTTGTTATTTTTTTGATGTATTTTTTCCCCACCATTTTCTGTGGAAATCTTAGTGCATTTCTTTGAAGACAGTCAGCTGTAGTGACTCCACACTAAGATCCCATTTGTGTTTTTGTCTTTTGAGAGTTGGCTAAATTCTCAGGTTGGCAAAGCAAAGGTGTTAGAATATTCTAACAAATATGTAATGATAGGATTTTATCACACATAGCCAACACATACTATATTTTTATATCATATAGCATTGTATTTAATGTAGTATTAGTATATGGTACAACACACCCAGAAACACGACTAATACAAATCAGAGAATCAGTTTTACATTCTTCATCCACTAAAAGAATATACTGAAAAGAATTAAGGAATACTAGTGATAAAGTGAAGTTAATTTGTCTGTCTGTGTGTGTGTGTGTGTGTGTGTGTGTGTGTGTGTGTGTGTGTGTGTGTGTGTGTGTGTGTGTGTGTGTGCTACAGTAGGCCATGTGATATAGACACTGAGGAGTCAGGTAGGTGTGTGTGTGAGAGGTTATGTGATGTAGACTAGGGACACTGAGGAGGATTTAAGACATCCAACATTAACCTGCAGCATAAAGGGGCTCAACAAAGGGTGTGATCTTGTATGTGTGCACGTGTGAGTGTGTCAGAGGCGACCCAGTAGAAGGACACAGTTCCAGCCTCACGGTCCACAAACACTGCTGCTCTCCTGCAGCCTGAATGGGGTGCCTCACTTTTTGGTGCACTGTAAATACTCCAGCACCCTTGCATCGTATCTACTTTCATGATGTCTTCTGTCACTACTATCCTGTGTGTGGAGGTGGGGTGCATGGTCCATTTTTCCCACCTGGGCATGTAAGCTTTCAGAAAATATATGGTTTGTGGGGTCTAAAATGTTTCCCCTGTATGCCACTCTCCTAAATGTCACCAAAAATTGCCCATTTTGCAAATGCTAAATTTGTAAATTTTGGGATTTGAGGGTGGGGCATACCTCAATGTTAAACATTAACACTCAATGTATTATCCTAAGGGTGTTTTCATTCAGAATGTATGGGGTATATGGTGAAATTAGTTTCCCATTCATGCTTCAGGCCAAAATGTACTAGTAGAGTACATTTTTGCTAATCTCCAATGGGAAATTTACTTTCCTCCACTATTTTGTACATTTCCTCAACTAGGATTTCATAGGACTTTTAGTATGTTCTTGACATCTCAAACAAATGATTTAAGCTGATGTTTTTTTTTTTTTACTTTTAGTCTGCTGAAAAATGCTATATTGTGTGGACGATCAAGGGGAGGTGGAAAATGAGCATATTTCCCAAGAATCGGACTAACACAAAGAATGGCATTGATATTGAAAAAAAAAACATCAGTTTCCATGTGAAGGTTATACAGTATATGTTTGTGTTTGTGTGTGGTTGGTTGGTTGAATTGCCTATTAGCCAGAGCATTAGATTCTCTGTGCGTGTGTGTGTGTGTGTGTGTGTGTGTGTGTGCGTGTGTGAGTGGTTGGTTGGTTGAATAGGCCTTACAAATAAGTGAATACAATACCAATCAATAAACAGATATGGGCAGACATACAATTTAATCAATTTAAAAGCTTAAAATCAATTAAACACAAATTCAATAATTCAATCCATGGAAATTACTTATAGACAGACACTCAATTTAAGAATTTAAAATTAATGCAACACATACAATCCTTGAAATCACAACTAAAATTAGTCATTAGCATGTGTTCTCCCACCCTAAAAGTCTGAGGAGTCAGGTGTGTGTGTGTGTGTGTGTGTGTGTGTGTGTGTGTGTGTGTGTGTGTGTGTAAAATACTTAATCCTCACACACATCCAGTCATTGAGTCAGGTAGAGTATCAAGAGATATGTGTCACTGAATAAACTTGAATATTACGCACACTGGAGCTCCCTTTTGAAGTTTGTGCAGTATTTGTTGTGTTACGTTTCTTCCTCAGACAAGAATGATGTCTGTGTATGTGTGTAGGTTGACCCGTGGCACTGAAGAGTGGGGGGGGGGGTGTTGTGTGATCTAGGCTAGGGACAATGTGGAGGAATCCAGACCCAATTGCTGCATGTAGGGGCGCGTCAGAGTGTGTGATGCTGTATGTAGATGTGTGAGTGTGTGTGTGTGTGTGTGTGTGTGTGTGTGTGTGTGTGTGTGTGTGTGTGTGTGTGTGTGTGTACATGTAATCTAGACCAGGGACAGTGTGGAGGACTTCAGAGAGGACAAATCAATGGCTGCATAGAGAGGCTCATCAGAGGGTGTGATCTTGTATGTGTGCAGGTGTGTGAGTGTGTCAGAGGTGACCCAGTAGAAGGACACAGTTCCAGCCTGGTGGTCCACAAACACTCCAGCCCTCCTGCAGCCATAGGGGGGAGACTTGACCCGGGTGAGGGTCCCGCCGGTCCAGACTGCGTAACGGGTTTCCCTCGGTTTGTCTTCGTACCACTCCAGACTCCAAGCATCGGCATTGTTTCCAATCCAGTCCTTCCGATTGGTGCTTTTATTGGCCACGCCCACGTTCCACCAGCCATTATCATCCCACTCCCACTCCCAGTAGCAGCGTCCCATCAGAGGCTCCGTGCTGAGCACCTGAGTTGCATAGCTAGTGAATCTGTCTGGATGATCAGGATATGGCTGCGTCTTCTTCACCCGTGTTACCTTCCTGTTCCCCTCGGACAGAAGGAGTTTTTTGCTTGCTGTGTTTGGGTCCATTGTGAAATAACAGGCATCTGAAGACACACACAAGAACATCATACAGCACATAAACTGACATACACACTGAAACACACACACACACACATCCCACAATTAAATACACCTGCCACACACACACTCCATTCTGAAACAACATAAAGCACTTACAAACACACACCTTACATTGAAACATGCACACACACACACACACACTCACACACACACACACACACACATACACACTTGTATCATAATGAAACAGCAGAATAGCTTTAGCCTCGTGAGACCAAACTGAAACTCGCGAGCTTCAGGTCTTCACTCGCAGCTCAGTCTGGCTACTCTCCATTGACGAGAATTTGGAGCAGGTTGCTAAACAAACTAACCAATCAGCGTTGGCTTTGAGGCGGGTTGAGGTGCGGCGCAACGAGATGCGGGTCTAAAGAACATGTACGTATGTTAGTACGTTATATGCTTCGTTGGTCTGATTGGTTAATTTGGCCTGTCTATCACCAACATCGGTTGTGATAGATGCCTTATCCAATCAGCCAAAACTAAACTAACGAAACTAACAAACCAAAACTTCTTCAACGGATCGTTCCCAGATGGAATTGCGGGAGCAATTGCTTACCGACACACAAAAAATTACTTTACACTTGCAGTACAATTTTATCTGTGGAAGCCATGAAACGCTAACAAATTGAATTTAGAAGAGGTCTCTGAAAATATATAATATCGTCATTCTAAGCATATTATAATGTATTGTATCGTCCGTCTAGCCTGACACGCCAGACTATATCATAAGAATGTATAGTCTGAAGACCACTGATAGACTGTACCTCAATGGAGGGGCGGGTGATTGCGTTGTCTTTCAAACTGCCTCTCACGTAATAGGCTAGCGTTCCGGCCAGTGGTACCAGCTGGTATATCAAACTTTTGCCGTAGCCCTTCGGTAACACGGCAAAGACATCTTTTTTCAGAACAAAAAACTTCAGTGCACTTTCTTGTTTCACTTTCAAAGAAAATGACAAGTGCAATTCGTCCAAAATTAAAGCCAAAGACGATTCTGCTCTGGTTTGCAGGGCTGTCGTCATCGTACAAAGCCCGCCTTACGATTTCCTGTACACATACCGCGCTGTGATTGGTTATCCGCCGCCAGAGGAAGGATACAACGGGTTTCTATCAGTGGCCTCTAGACGTATCTGCTGTGCAAATTCAAATTTGCTACCGCTAGGGGTACGTCTAGAGTTCTAGGCTATCGTCCGTCTGTCGTTATAGAAAAATATTTCCCTTGGGGACGAATCAGAGACATCTGGTTGAGCCATCGGTCCCCAGTTCTTGGGAAATATTTCTCTATAATGACCAGCAGACAATACATATGCTATACTTTGTGTTGTCTGGCTGTCTGAGTAACTAGTATTATTTGCCAATGATCATGTGGTGCCAGACTGAGTAACGTCTTTTGAACACCTTCAGGCTCTCAGCTCACACAAACACACACACACACACACACCCACACACACACACTAACCAGTAAGATACAACAGAAACTTACGTGCTTTCAGGTCAGCGTTTTCATACCAGCGAACTGACGCTCCCAAGTGTTCTGGGTCTGGAATGAAGCTGATCACACTGTCCTGCCGTTTTTTGGTTATGAACCCATAGGCAAAATCCAGGGAATTCTTAGCTTCTGGCTTCCTGTACCAGGGAACCTCCTCTGTTTGGTTCTGTTCCAGTGTGCTGATGGGGGAACCACTCTTGAAGTTCTTGGCTGTCTGTGAGATCATGTTCAGGTATGGTTCCTCATACCTCAGAGAGGTGAAGCTGAACACAAAGGCATCGGACACAAATGGGTCTGTGAGGAAAGTTTGAAGCTCATGGCCTGGAGATTTGATTTCATAATCTAATTTCCTGATGTACGATATGACCAAATTGATCTCGGTCTCTTTTCCATCCAACCACTGCTCCATCTCATTCCTACTGAAGCCAGATGCATTCTGGGAGTTAAGGAGCTCTCCCAGCTTAGTCTCCTCCATGGTGCCTCCTCTGATGGCTGGGATCAGACCTTTCATTTTCTTCAAGATTTCAGCAGTGAATTCCCTCAAGCTGTTTTGAAACTTCTCCAGTTTCTCAACAATGTCTTCAGCCTTGATCTCTCTGCTCTTCTCCAACAGGTCATTGGTTCTTATCTCAGCATGATGGAAATCATCCATCACCTTCTCCACTGCTGACACTATTGTCTTTGAGATTATTCTCTTCAACTTAGACTCAGTGTTGCTAAGCTTGCTGAGTGGATACAGCCAGACCTTCACAGGCACGGCATTCTCTCCTTTCTTCCCCAGCAGACTGGGCAGCTGTTTGTACACCTTCACAGCTTCCTCAAAGGTATGAGGAATTTCTTTAATTTGAAAGTCTCCATAGAACTTGCAGCTGACATTCATCACCTCCTTGTTGTCTTCTTCGTTCATGTTCAAGCTCCCAGTCCCACTGATCTCAATTGATGGGACCTTGTTGATCATCCTGTTTAGCTTTTCCTGGATCTTCTGTTTCTCTGCCTCATCGCTGGCTGTTTGTTGGAACTCCATCAGTGCATCAGCTCCATAGAGCACCTTAGTGACAACATGTGTGGCCTCTGTCTTGGATAAAACTTCAGGATCTGGAGCACCCACTTCTGTTGTCTTGACCTCTCTGACCTCAGTGGTCTCACTGTGGCTTAGAGTGACTCTGCACTGTTGTGTGGACGAGGTTTTGTCATTGAGGTATTTGGCAGATCCTCCAGCATTTATCATCCCAGTCAGGAAGCTGAGCTTCACTGAGTCGCTAACGTCCAGTAGTTGTGTCTTCTCCCTCAGAGACTCAGATGTAGACACCAGGTACCTGGTGTTGGGCTGAGAAGTGACATGTGTGTTCCTCTTGATGTCCTCCGTCTTCCAGATGCTAATCCCTGTGTGTCATGAAGGTGTTGTGAAGCGTGTTAATGAATTTATCGTTGAAGGTGTTCTAAAGCCTCTTACAGCTGTATTCGGCAACTCTTTTAAAGTAAAATTTAGTGGAATTGTCACGTTATTCTGGATGTAGTTCATGGAAAAGGCTATTTTGGAAAAAAAAATGATTTCACTAGCTCCACCTAAACCTTGCAATATCGTCTTATCTTTCTATAGTGAAAATCCAGGCTTAGGTTCGGAGGGAGGGATAACTGCTTGTCGATCACAGCTGTGAGGAAGCCACTGGCAACGTGCTGCAGTGAGGGAGAGATTTGATAGGCCGTTGAGGAGCGTTGTAGAGACATGGGGAGGGACCAACGAGTTGTTTGATTTTGAGGTCTCGGAATTACCTAGACTTGCCGAATACAGCTTTAAATACCTGGAATGAATTTGTATGTTGTAGAGTGTGTTAAATACCTGGTATGAATTTGTCGTTGAGTGTGTCATAGAGCATGCCCAGATGCAGAGGTCTGCTTAGTGCACTGATCTTGAGTGCGGAATCTACTGAACCTGAATAAGCAACAGAGGAGATCAGAACAGTGTCCTATACCTACCTACACTATTGTTTTAGATACAGAGTCCAGGTAAGAGACTAAATTCACCTTGTCTTTGAGAATCCATACTGTATTCCCTGTCTTGTGTTCTGTTATGCCAGAAAAGACAAGACAACAAATTAAGGACAGGTATCTACTAGCCTGAGTTTGCCTTGTTATGTAGTTCCTCTCAATAATCATTTCCCTCATGGACCACTATTGTGACTAAGAAGTCATCGGCGTCCCACTATTGGGGTGTGTTATAATAAAGGACCACCTGTTGAAAACCCATGCTCCAGAGGATAATTACCTCAAAGGTGAACTAACCTCCTGTCCTAGACTCTTATCTCTCTTTAACCACTAGAGGGAACTACACAAGAGGATAATGACCTCAAGGGTGATGTAACCCCCTCTTCTGAGTTCTAATCTTTATAAACATTGATCCATGGACAACATCTAAAATTGCCATTGAAGCTGACTCTGGCATTTTATTGATGGGCACTGTCCTTGTCAAACAAAATAAATGAAGTGAAGTAAACCCAATATCTGTCTACTCAAGCCAGTGTCCCACATCTGTCAGTGTGGATTTAGGAAATACCTGATGAGACCATATGAGCCAGTGAATAAAACAAGTCATATTGTTCAAAGGTCTCAAAGTAACTAAAATGACCAGCTGTTCAATGTGTCCAGATCCATATCAAAACATCTGAGACCTGTCTGATTTTGCATGTAAATACTGCTCTTGGGTCATCAGTTTGCCTTGGGTAAAGTAGGCCACAGGAGAAATCAATAACTCAACAGCACAAATACAGTTGCAAATACACAGAACTCCAAAGTGCAAATGAAATAGTCTGCTGCACACTATTTGAACATTTCTACCTACCATTTGCATTGCGAAAACATTCTATTGGTTGCAGAAAATAAGTTGCCACTGAACTGAACTCACTCTGAGACCGTTGGGAGAGAGAGACATGCAGCACTAAGCCACATCACCACCGCTGTCCACAGGAACACCCGCATCATGATCTCAGGGTCCTGGAGTCACTGCTGGAGAGGAATATGGAACACTAACTTACAGACAGAACCTTCAGGCACTGGAGGAGAGGAGAATGAAACACTAACTTACGGAGGGAACCTTCAGTCTCTGGAGAGAGAGGAGTGTGGGAGCCTAATTTGCAGAGTACATTCAGTTACTACTGATTGAATTCTCTCTCTGAGTCTAACTTAGAGAGAGAATTGATCTCTGCAGGCTGTACTAACAGTTTGGCAAGGTTGTGTCATCTTAAACTCAAGGGAGGTGCAGATAGGGAGGGCTAGCTAGAGTGGTTTTGGCTATCCTGTGAACCCTTATTGGCTGGCTTGAGTGATATTGGTTACCCCATGAAGTCTGATTGGTTGGCTAGAGTGTTATTGGCTACCCTGTGAAGCCTGATTGGCTGGCTTGTGTGATATTAGCTACCCTGTGAAGTCTGATTGTTTGTATGGATGGTTCAGTCATACTGAACTCATGGGAGGTGCAAACTCAAAGAGGCTGACTGGAGTAGCTTCCTCATGAAGTGTGAGTGGACAGGAGTCTAGAACAGGGTCACCCTTGAGGCCAACACAGACACAAGTCTGGGAGAGAGCGGGTTAGTTCAGCCTTGGGGCCATTATCCTCTGGAGTAAGTAGCTCCCTCTAGTGGCCAGAGACAGATAAGGTAGAGAGAGAGAGATACAGTAGAACAGGGATGGGCAACTGCCGCCTGTGGCCCCAGTGAGGCCCCTTGAACATTTATTAATTATAATTTAAAACAAAAAAAAAATTAATTACACCATTGTCCGCTAGGGGTCAACTTTGCCCTGTCAATGGACAGCATGTTTGGGATCACTTACCATTGTGAGAGCACTTTTTCCACAATGAAGCACATTAAATCAAAGGAGAGAAACCAGTTTGTAGGCAAACCCCACTGACTGCTGGGAAGTAATGTCACTCACAAGAAATCTAAAATAATGCTAGAACCTGCTAGAAGTCCTATTTGGGGATTTCTATTACTTTTTATATTTGATGGTGGTTTTGTACCCTTCACACAGAGCCATAATGTATATAGTTGATGGCAATCACTTGCTTGTATCTTGCTTGCATACAATCCAAATTATTTTGGTACCGAGTCAGTTTGTCTGAAAAAAAAAACAGGTACTTCATAATGGCAAAAGGTTGCATATTGTGTTAAACAACAGGACACTGAGCTGATCTAAAGGGCAACAGTGGTACAAGCAGAATAATAAATTCCACAGCATTCCGATAATAGAAAAATAATGAACTCATCAAAGTTCATTATCTCCGCTCTGTGCCATTGCCTTGTAACCACTTTAAACGTTCATTATTTGTCTGTATTGGTACGCCGTGTCGTTCATTATCCCTTGTACATTTACTAAACACACACACAACTTAGTTAGTTAAAGTTATCTAAGGTCTCAACAGAGGGTCTGGGTTGACTACGTTGCCACTTCCAGCTGTAGGTATCATGCTTGCATGTTTCGTAACGGTCACCTGTAGGTAACATGTTTGTATGTTTAAGTAATATGACACAAGATTAGATAATTAGCAAATGGTTTAGATCAGGGGTCGGCAACCCAAAATGTTCAAAGAGCCATATTGGCCCAAAAAAACAAAAACCATACCTGTCTGGAGCCGCAAAAATCTAAAAGCCTTTTATAAGGCAACTGTTAATACATAAGCTGTATGTCTACTGTTAAAATGACTAAATAGGCTACAAATAGGCCTACAAAATGAACATTCATGATTACGTGTAAATGTTAATTTTCCCTGCAGCGCATCCTTGAGAGAATTACGCACCACGTGACTACTGATGTACGATAGGCCTATTGCTGCCTCAAGTTTAGCGTAACTCCCATTACAATATTATAGTGCACTGGTTTAAGGTCTCAAGAACAAAAAAGTGCATAGCCTCATGCTATTTTCAGCCCGTGTGGAAATTAAATGTTCTCTTCAACGTCAATAACAATAGAACTTAATGTTCAATAATGTTCAATAACAATTAACAGAGCACAAAAAACAGCAGCCTGTGGTTAAAACGCAGCATAAAACAATCTTTTAATTCTCTCCCTTACTCAGCGTCAGAGATTAAATAAATTACAATCCCAAAGGAGTAACGTTTGCGATTAAAAAGCAGCTGGCTTAAAAATTCATCAGTCAGTCGAAAATAAGACAGATAAACTTCGATTTCTGCGCATTATCCTCGTCTCATAACTTCGCAAATGCCACGAAGTCTGTGCAACTGTCAAACGCAGCAGCATCCTTCTCTTCCCCCTCAGCTACAGACACGTAGGCTACATCATCGGACCTTGCACCTTGCAAATAATCACTGTTGAGTGTGTGATCGTGATGGGCGTCTTTGAACTCAATCAGGGATGAGAAGTGGGAGAGCGTGCCTCGCTCTATCCCTGACTGTGAGCTTGCGCTCGAATGATTAAAACGGCTTCCAGCATTTGAAGCGCAAATTTCTTACATATCATATAAAATGAAATATATTTACACACACAACTACACACATTTTTACAACATAAGAATGTTTGTGTCATGTTTACCCCCTAAGAAACCATATTTTAAAAAATAATAAAATAAAAAAAAGTTATTTTTCCATTTTCACACATTTTTGCAAAACCTCCATTGAGCCAATAGGGGGGTGCTAAAGAGCCGCGTGCGGCTCAAGAGCCGCGGGTTGCCGACCCCTGGTTTAGATGAAGTGGATCTTTACCGAAGACTTTAAACTTGTACAGATAGTTCACCATCACTTTTCAAAACAAAAAAGGAACAAAGGCTATCACTACAATAAATAACATTGGAGAAAACACGAGCTAGGCTAATAAACACACATAGGCTAAATTGTTTAAAGCCTAGGCTTTCACTTTAGAAATTGAGCTATCAGCTTTTTTATTTTTTATCCAGCATACACAGAAAGAAGGCTTAAACATAACTAACATTAATGAACACCAACCATCTAGCGAGACAGCACTCCATAAATCCAACCAATGACTGTAAATATTGCATTTGAACAACGTCTCTCTCTCTCTCTCTCTCTCTCTCTCTCTCTCTCTCTCTCTCTCCCTCTCTGGTGGTAAATGGTCTGCAATACCAATTTTGACCAGTAGATATCAGCCAAATGACAACAACACTACTTCCTTCAGGAAAATAAGAAACTCAGCTGTTAGCTTTTTATCAGCTTAAATAGTCACAAGTGTGCTTTTGGCAGATCTTGACGAACGGAATGTACCTTGTCCAATTAGGAATTCAGAAATAACTGTTGTAGAGAGTTGGCTAAATTCACAGGTTGGCAAAGAAAAGTTGTTTAGAATATTCAAACAAATATGTGGATATTTTATAACACGTTCGGTGAGGTCATTGTCGTAGAATATCTCCCAACAGAGTAATGCAATGCATCCCGTCCCGAGGCGGTAGTCGAATCTAGACTAGTGTCACTGAGGAGGATTTAAGACATCCAACATGAAAGGCTGCATAGAGGGCCTTATCAGAGGGTGTAATGCTGTATGTGTGCAGGTGTGTGAGTGTGTCAGAGGAGACCCAGTAGAACAGGGGTAGGGAACCTATGGCTCGGGAGCCAGATGTGGCTCTTTTGATGGTTGCATCTGGCTCGCAGACAAATCTTTAATAAAAAGAATGATAACATTAAAAATGTAAAACATTATAACATTGCAACATTGTAATTCTCATGTAGGCCTATTTCAATCCATTCCTCTATCTATTTCAGTCCAAGGTCACTGGAATAGCAATTGTGAGAAATTCACAGTTGAGGAGTATGCCAAAACACTCTTTTTGATTACTTTTCGAATAAAAGTATATTGTATGGCTCTCGTGGAAATAAATTTTAAAATATGTGCCGTTCATGGCTCTCTCAGCCAAAAAGGTTCCCGACCCCTGCAGTAGAAGGACACACTTCCAGCCTGGTGGTCCACAAACACTCCAGCCCTTCTGCAGCCATAGGGGGGAGCAGAGACGCGGGTGAGGGTTCCGCCGGTCCAGACTGCGTAACGGGTTTCCCTCCTGCCTTCGTACCACTCCAGACTCCAGGCATCGGCATTATTTCCAATCCAGTCCTTCCGATTGGTGCTTTTATTGGCCACACCCACATTCCACCAGCCATTCCCATCCCACTCCCACTCCCAGTAACATGGTCCAGTCAGAGGCTCTGTGCTGAGGACCTGAGAAGCATAGCTAGTGAATCTGTCTGGATGATCAGGATACGGCTGCTTGTCCTGCACCTCCGTCACATTCCTCTTCCCCTCGGACAGAAGGAGTTTTTTGCTCGCTGTGTTTGGGTCCATTGTGAAATAACAGGCATCTGGACACACACACACACAGGAAGATCATAGAGCACATAAGTAGCTTAAACTGACATACACACTGAAACACACTCATACATCAAACAATTAAATACACCCCCACACCCCCCCCCCACACACACACACACACACCATTTAAAAGCAATATACAGCACATAAAGGGCCTGTAGGTTATCAACAGAGGGTTTGGACCGACTATTTTGCCAACTTAAGTTATCGTGCTTGTTGAGAAGATCAGAGACTTTGTTATACAGCACCCCTAGAGGCCAGGTGGAAATTAACCACTGGAAGATTCTGGATGCTGGTGTGGACCACATGGCAGAGTGCTGCTCAAGTTACATTGAGCGTGTTCGAAAAGAAGCAGCAGCCTACTGGCATGCCATTAATAACGGACTTAAAATATCTTTTAATGGACTCAACATCAGATGGATGTACCTGAGGGGTGGGTCTAAGTATGATGGGTACGGGTGGTTGCAGTTCATCAAAATCAGACCTGCGCAGGACTCTGCTTTCTGCTACCAACGCAGACGGGATTATTCAAGCTCTAATGAATAATATGTCCCACCATGGCTTCACTGTTACTATGAGGGAACGCTTTGTTTGCTTTGCATCCGACGGTTAGTTTGTCATGCTTGGAAGCAAATCAGGCGTTGCAACCAATATTGTAGAGAAATTTCCCAATGTGATGGTGTGGCACTAGCCTGGCGATACCATCCTACGTACCTCCGCTAAACGATTTTATCTCCATACGTAGTCTGGCCCAATCTCCTCTAGCTCTGTTTCACTCGGTTGCTCTATGATTTAGCCAATCAGCACACAGTTTAGAGCGATGTCTCAGAACTTTGTAGTCCTACAGCATAGGAATGCGTTTGTTATTCTCCCCCCTACTTTCGAATTGCATTCACAAAATTGGTACATGACATTTACATCCATGATCTTAAGGATTTATTGCCACTACAATGTCAAAATAGATCAGAACTTGCCAGAGATCTGTTATTACTGAATGCAGAAGTTGTAGGCGTGAGAGCCAGGTGAGAGAATATGTCCTATCCAAATGGAAACCTATTTCAATTGCATTGGGCCAGATTGTATGGCATAGTCAACAGTCGGCTTTCGCCCAGGCTAGTGTGGCACTGCATGAACCACAGACTTGAGTGTTGGGGATGTGGTAGGGGAAGTAGCAGGGTTGAATGAATTTCAGTTTTTCTTTGATAAAATGGATTACAAAAAATCGCCTGTGTAATGCAACATTTGTTCAAAACCTTGGTGTAATGCAGGGGTGGGCAATTATTTTGGCCAAGGGGCCATATTGGCTTTTAGATTTTGACTGACGGGCCGGGTGTCTCAAGTCTCAGCCAGTAGCTCCAATTTCTTCAGAGGACATGATAATATGCAGGTTTAAAAGGGTGGGATTTGCATTTCATGAATACAACACATTTGATAAATAAGGCCTATAATCGTAAGTCACCATGACCAAATGAGAAATTATTTTATTTTGGGAAGGCTCCACGGGCCGCATTAAATAGCTCCGCGGGCCGCATCTGGCCCCCGGGCCTTAGTTTGCCCAGGTATGGTGTAATGCATGATGCATTAGAAGAGCTATCAGAATTCTCTCGCAATCTACAGCAGAGAAACATTACACTACCAAGGGCAGAAGCAAGCACAAGTCGGCAGATTTGTGTGCTCAGTTCGATGCCACGCCAACCTGGACCAGTCAAAAAGAGGCACAGTCTGCTGTGGCTTTGAAAGTTTTCAATGGAGTTCCCTTGACAGAAAATTCAAGGCACACCAAGGAAATAAGCCACCAACAGTTTTTTCAATGCTTTAGCTGCAAATATTGAGCCTAGAGTGGGATGCCTGCCTGTGAAACAAACAAGCAAAGCAGATTATCAGAGGTTTCATCACAATTTGAAGGTGCTGCAGCCATCTAACTGGTCAGAGACGTGTGGAGTTGACTATGCTGAAAAAGAAATCCAAGAACTCACCTTTTTCAATATTGATAACTGCAGACAATTTCAGCAAATCAGAGACCTTCAGTTGCACATTATCCCTTACATATGCTATACTCTGTCTTGTCAGGCTAAGAGTAACAAGCATTGCTGACCTAGATGGATCATGATCATGTGGTGCCAGACTGAGTTACGTCTTTTGAACAAAAATTGAAGAAAATGAATCGCTATATCTTGATGATTATAATCCACTAAATTCTGGATGATTAGGGTATGATTGCTTCTTCTGTACCCCTATCACCTTCTGGTTCCTCTCAGACAGAAAGTGTCTGCTGCTCACTGTGTTTGGTTGTAGTGTGAGATAACAATCATCGAACACACAGACGCAAACACACACATTTCCATCACACACACACACACACACACAAACCAGCCTGTTATATTATAACTTATATACCAGGTAAAATACAATAGAAACTTACAGGCCTTCAGGTCAGTGTTGTGATACCAGCGGACTGAGGCTCCCAAGTGTTCTGGGTCTGGAATGAAGCTGGCGTTTTTTGGCTATGAAGCCAAAGGAAAATCGAGGGAATTCTTAGCTTCTGGCTTCCTGTACCAGGGAACCTCCTCTGTTTGGTTCTGTTCAGGTGTGCTGATGGGGGAACCACTCTTGAAGTTCTTGGCTGTCTGTGAGATCAAGTTCAAGTATGGTTCCTCATACCTCAGAGAGGTGAAGCTGAACACAAAGGCATCGGACACAAATGGGTCTGTGAGGAAAGTTTGAAGCTCATGGCCTGGAGATTTAATTTCATAATCTAATTTCCTGATGTACGATGTGACCAAACTGATCTCGGTCTCTTTTCCATCCAACCACTGCTCCATCTCATTCCTACTGAAGCCAGATGCATTCTGGGAGTTAAGGAGCTCTCCCAGCTTAGTCTCCTCCATGATGCCCCCTCTGATGGCTGGGATCAGACCTTTCATTTTCTTCAAGATCTCAGCAGTGAATTCCCTCAAGCTGTTTTGAAACTTCTCCAGCTTCTCAACAATGTCTTCAGCCTTGATCTCTTTGCTCTTCTCCAACAGGTCATTGGTTCTTATCTCAGCATGATGGAAATCATCCATCACCTTCTCCACTGCTGACACTATTGTCTTTGAGATTATTCTCTTCAATTTAGACTCAGTGTTGCTCAGCTTGCTGAGAGGATATAGCCAGACCTTCAAAGGAATGGCCTTCTCTCCTTTCTTCCCCAGCAGACTGGGCAGCTGTTTGTACACCTTCACAGCTTCCTCAAAGGTATGAGGAATTTCTTTAATTTGAAAGTCTCCATAGAACTTGCAGCTGACATTCATCACCTCCTCCTTGTCTTCTTCATTCATGTTCAAGCTCCCAGTCCCACTGATTTGAATTGATGGGACCTTGTTGATCATCCTATTTAGCTTTTCCTGGACCTTCTGTTTCTCTGCCTCATCGCTGGCTGTTTGTTGGAACTCTATGAGTGCATCAGCCCCATAGAGCACCTGGGTGACAACATGTGTGGCCTCTGTCTTGGATAAAACCTCAGGATCTGGAGCACCCAGTTCTGTTGTCTTGACACTCTCTGACCTCAGTGGTCTCACTGTGGCTTAGAGTGACTCTGCACTGTTGTGTGGACGAGGTTTTGTCATTGAGGTATTTGGCAGATCCTCCAGCATTTATCATCCCAGTCAAGAAGCTGAGCTTCACTGAGTCGCTCACGTCCAGTAGTTGTGTCTTCTCCCTCAGAGACTCAGATGTAGACACCTGGTATCTGGTGTTGGGCTGAGAAGTGACATGTGTGTTCCTCTTAATGTCCTCCATTTTCCAGAGGCTGATCCCTGTGTGTCATGAAGGTGTTGTAAAGCGCGTTAATGAATTTATCGATTGAAGGTGTTTTAAAGCTGCTTAAAACTGTATTCGGCAACTCTTTTAAAGTCATAATTTGTGGAATTGTCATGTTATTCTGTATGTAGTGCATGGAAAAGGCTATTTGGGAGAAAAAACTGAATTCACTCAGCTCCATCTATACCCTGCAATCGTCTTATCTTTTTATAGCGAAAATCCAGGGCTCCCTTTAGATTGCACCAATCAGGTTCGAAGGGAGGGATAACTGCTTATCGATCACAGCTGTGAGCAAGCCACTGGCAACATGCTGCAGCGAGGGAGGGATTTGAGAGGCCCGTTGAGGAGTGTAGTAGAGACAGGGAGAGGGACCAACGAGTTGTTTGATTTTGAAGTTGGAATTACGCAGACTTGCCGAATACAGCTTTAAATACCTGGAATGAATATGTCGTTGCATGTTATAGAGAGTGTTAAATACCTGGTATGAATTCGTCATTGAGTGCGTTGTAGAGTGTGTTAAATACCTGGTATGAATTTGTCGTTGAGTGCGTTGTAGAGGGAGCCCAAATGCAGGGGTCTGCTTAGTGCACTGATCTTCAGTGCGGAATCTACTGAACCTGAATAAGCAACAGAGGAGATCAGAACAGTGTCCTATACCTACCTACACTATTGTTTTAGATACAGAGTCCAGGTAATATAAGAGACTAAATTCACCTTGTCTTTGAGAATCCATACTGTATTCCCTGTCTTGTGTTCTGTTATGCCAGAAAAAGACAAGACAACAAAATAAGGACACGTATCTACTAGCCTGAGTTTGCCTTGTTATATGTAGTTCTTGTCAATAATCATTTCCCTCATGGACCACTATTCTGACTAAGAAGTCATCTGCGTCCCACCATTGGGGTGTGTTATAATAAAGGACCACCTGTTGAAAACCCATGCTCCAGAGGATAATTACCTCAAAGGTGAACTAACCTCCTGTCCTAGACTCTTATCTCTCTCTAACCACTAGAGGGAACTACACAAGAGGATAATGACCTTAAGGGTGATGTAACTCCTCTCCTAACCTTTAGAAACATTGATCCATGGACAACATCTAAAATTGCCATTGTAGCTGATTCTGGCATTTTATTGATGGGCACTGTCCTTGTCAAACAGAATAAATGAAGTGTAGTAAACCCAATATCTGTCTACTAAAGCCAGTGTCCCACATCACATCTGTCAGTGTGGATTTAGGAAATACCTGATGAGACCATATGAGCCAGTGAATAAAACAAGTCATATTGTTCAAAGGTCTCAAAGTAACTAAAATGACCAGCTGTTCAATCTGTCCAGATCCATATCAAAACATCTGAGACCTGTCTGATTTTGCATGTAAACACTGCTCTTGGGTTTGCTTTGGGTAAAGTAGGCCACAGGAGAAATCGATAACTCAAAAGCACAAATACAGTTGCAAATACAGAACTCCAAAGTACAAATAAAATAGTCTGCTGCATACTATTTGAACATTTCTACATTTGCATTGTGAAAAAATTCTATTGGTTGCAGAAAATAAGTTGCCACTGAGCGGAACTCACTCCGAGACCGTTGGGAGAGAGAGACAGGCAGTACTAAGCCACATCACCACCGCTGTCCACAGGAACACCCACATCATGATCTCAGGGTCCTGGAGTTACTGGAGGAGAGGAGAATGGAACACTAACTTACAGACAGAACCTTTAAGGTGGCTACAGACCAAAGATCCGCGATGAGACTGTCTGCGACTCTCTAAAAACCTGCAACGTTCTAAAACGTTTTGACATGTTAAATCTTTTTGTGACGGCTTGCATCAACCTGCGATTATTGATTCACACCGCTGCAACTACTCTCTAAACGTCACGTCACGTCGCGGATCTTCAGTCTGAATTGAGCTTCACTGGTGGACAGGAGTATGGAACACTAACTTACAGAAAGAAAGAAAGAACCTTTAGTGAGGAGACGGAAACAGTGATTTACAGAGAAACCTTCAGTCACTGGAGGAGAGGAACATGGAAGACTAACTTACAGTGAGAACCTTCCGTCACTAGTGGTCAGAGACAGATAAGATTCAAAGAGGAGAGGTTAGTCCACCCTTGAGGTCATTATCCTCTGGAGTAAGTAGCTCCATCTAGTGGACAGAGAGAGTTAGGACTCTGGGAGAGGTGGGGTTAGATTGATCTTTGGTATTTTTTGAGGTCATTATCCTCTGGATTAAGTGCAGTAGCTCCTACTGGTGGTCACAGAGCCCTATGGACACACACATACCTTTTCTTTGTGGACATGTTTTTGAAGAGTTTTGGTGTCCCATACTTTCGGGCGTGAAATGCACAACTCTCAACAATTAATTTTTGTATACATGCTATGTTTCCATGGAGATTTGCTCCTCTATGTGTCATGTGAATGCGTAGGCATGCCTGTGTATGTGTGTGTGTGTGTTTGCATGGGAATGTATGAATGTGTATGAGTGCATATGCGCGTATGTACAATATATACTGTATATACGTACAGGTATTTGTGTTGGTATGTGTACAGTATGTTTACGTTTATGCATAGGCATTCTCTTCCTTATCCATTTATTTATCATTATTTTTCCCTCCTTATTTTCATAGCTATTACGTTAATGTTACTTATTTTTCTTTTTTTTTCTTCCTTTTTTTCTCTTTTTTTTAGATGGTTAATCCTTGGGTTGGGGTGGGGTAGAGAATAATGTTTGCAAACGTTCATTTGTAATATCTTTGTATGCCATATATTGATTTCCTTTGAAAAAAGAAAAAAGATATTTTTTAAAAAAGTTGAGACGTGGGTGAAATAAAACTAGACTAGTCCTCAATTCATCTAAAACTAAGAGTATTTTAATTGGTTCCAAGCATTCCTTCACACATGACCTTCAGCTTTAAACGAGGTAAACGAGGCAAAACTGTTAGATTTCATGTTACACAGCTAACTAATTTTAGACAGCCGACTGTCTGGGTCAGATGGAGTATTGTAATATTGTATGGTCTAATGCTTCTAGAAAACATCTAGCCAAACTTCAACTGGTACAGAACAGACAGGCTTTTTCAAATCACAATATACTAATGTAGAGCTTTAGTAATCTGTAGTCAATAAGCCTAGCATGCTAAGTAGAATCAGGTAGAATTTTGTTAAAGGACAGTATAAAGATGGACAGGAAACAAGTGGCAGGGAGAGATGGGGTGGGATCGGGAAATGACCTCAAGTCGGACTCAAACCCGGGTCTCCGGAGTAATGGTATGACACTCTAGCCCACTGAGCCACGGCACCCCCAGAATCGCTACGTATGAATCCTACGAATCCTATACGAAATGCTTGATGTAACGGTCTTTCTTCTTCACGTCGCCACAGACATAATTCCTAAAAAAAGAGGTTGTAACTATGACCCCATTTTCAGATGTTAATTTGCTACGTGTTATGAAAATGAGATGACAACAAACCACTGTCTTCAGTGCAGTCTCAACGCCGAAGTTGTAAACTGGCCTCACATTATGGTGGACGAACGGTGGCCAAATACAAAGTACTTGGAATTTAGCGCTCTATATTCCCACAGCTGAATGTTCCAACAGCCCTATGTTCCCACAACTCTATGTTTCCACATTTCTAGGAGTTTTTTTTTTTTTTAAACTTTAACTTTAAACTTAAACTTTAAACTTTGAATTTCTATCCCTGCCTGGTAGACTCCCTTTGGGAATTTAATCGCTGACTCCACAGATGGAACACAAATGAATGCATGTTGTTTCATCTACCCTAACCCTAGATCCTGGAGACACGTGAGATCATGTGATCTAGAGCAGGGACACTGAAGAATAATCGCTGGGATAGATCCCTGCATAAAGAGGCTCATCATAGTGTGTGGTGTTGAATGTGTACAGGTGTGTGCGTGTGTCATTGGAGATGCTGTAGAAGGACACAGTTCCAGCCTCACGGTCCACATACATTCCTGCTCTCCTGGGCTCTGAAGGGGGGATAGGTAGAGGGGTTTCAGTGATGTTGTATAGGGCTGTGTAATCATCACCACACCACAGACTCCAGGCCTTGGCAGAGCCTATGATCTCTTCACACCGACTGATGTTTTTATAGGCCACTCCCACAACAACATACCCAGTCCACTCCCACTCCCAGTAGCAGCGCCCAATCACAGGCTCCCTGCTCAGAACCTGATAAACGTAATCATCAAATCTGTCTGGATGGTCAGGATACGGCTGCTTCTTCTTCACCCGTGTCACCTTCCTGTTCCCCTCAGATAGAAATAGTCTTCTGTTTGCTGTGTTTGGGTCCAATGTGAAATTACAGGCATCTGGACACACATACACACACACACACAAACACCACAGTTAAACACATACAGACAAACCACAGTTTTCCAGAGCTAGAGCCAGGTTTATTTGTGTGGAAAACCTGGAAAAGAACTGGTTCGAGATTTGGCACTGGTTCCGAACCAGCAATGGAAACACATTGGTGGGAAAGGGGTACTTAAGGGCTGCAATAGCCAGAACTGAGCCTGAACTGTTCTAAGGGACCTTAAAGAGAAATCTGGTGTAAATAGATCCATAGCCCTGTCGTTCAAACTCACCAAGTGCTGTAGGTAGAAAAAAGAGGCAGAAAATTTAAATTCACCTTTTTTTGGAGAATCTATACTGTATTCACTGTTTTCTTTTCTGTAATATCAGAAGAGGAAGTCACAAACCTGACAGAACAACAGGGTAAGAGCAGGTGTGTCTCTATACAATGCAACATTATTATTATTATTAGTAGTAGTAGTAGTAGTAGTAGTATTATTATTATTATTATTATTATTATTACTATTATTATTACTATTAATAAGAAGAAGAAGATGAAGTTGTCAGGCACTCAGCTATAAAATAATTTCATGTCTAACTGACTTTCAGATAGGCAGACAGATGTAGATTAATGCTAAAAATACTGCCCAAATTTAAGACATATATTTATTTTTTCTTATTCAGACTAGTCAGTCCCCCTTCCCCTTCATTCTCTAGCTGTGAAAAAGTCCGCTTTCAGAGGGAAAAGGGACTGTAAGCAGGGTCAAACAAGCAGTAGGGATGCAGGCTATGCACCTTTTTTATTTATTTATTTATTTTTCCAAAATAAAATACAAAATAAACAACAAAGCACATATTTTGTGTCAAAAGAAACTTCATAATCTCCACTATCTGTTTTGGGGGGTTTAAGGGTTCTTTTCCCCAAATAAAAGTTTTACGATAACTTCTGTAGTCGTAGCGCACTGGTTATGCCTCAAAATCTGTGTCCGTTTAATGCATGGTTTGTAACAATTCCCTTAAAGGTGAAATCCAGTGTGATTCAATCCATAGCCCTGTTATTCAAACTCACCAAGTGCTGTAGATAGGAAAAGGATACAGACAGGATACAACAGAGCAGTGAACCGGCAACTAACATTAAGTGAATGGGCCATAATAACTTACTTTCAATTTCATTTCATTATGCCCCATTCAGTCAGCATTAGTAATCTGTTTATTTAGTCTATGTAGCATCAAATTTTCTTGTTCTTTTTTCTAAAGACAGCATTCAGGTACCTGGAACAACAGGGTTATTGACTGATTCACACTGCATTTTCCCTTTAATGATGTAATGATCAAAAAGCCTCAAGCTTTGGTGTTTTTAAACACTCTTGTGTCAGCTTGCTGTTTGCTTTGGCAAAAGTAGGCCACAGGAGAAATCAATAACTCAGCACAATAACAGCACAAATACAGTTGCAAATACACAGAACTCCAAAGTACAAATAAAATAGTCTGCTGCACACTATTTGTACTTCTACATTTCTACATTTGCAATGCGAAAAATTCTATTGGTGGCAGAAAATAAGTTGCCACTGAACTAAACTCACTCTGAGACCGCCGGGAGAGAGAGACATACCGCACCAAGCCACGTCACCACTGCTGTCCACAGGGACACCCGCATCATCATCTCAGGGTCCTGGAGTCTCTGGAGGAGAGGAGAATGGAACACTAACTTACACACAGAACCTTTAGACGCTGTAGAAGAAGAGTATGGAACACTCGGGAACACTCAGCTACAAACAGAACCTTCAGTCACTGGAGGACAGGAATATGGAACACTAACCTACAGACAGAACCTTTCGGTTACTGTTAGAGAATTGATTGGACAGTCCAGGTGCCACCCAGAATTTTATTCACTGTGGGGGGCTGAACCTGAACCAAATGGGAAGATTTCATCCTTGAGGTCATCATCCTCTCAGAGACAGACAGACGTCTTCACCAGGGCCGTTTCAAGGTACATGGGAGCCCTTCACTTCCTTGAACAACTATGTGAGCCATATCATGGTAATCTTCAAGCATCTTTTATTAAAATAACTCTACTCTATCTCTAAGTCTATGACACATAATGCATCAATCGGCTGTTCTTCACCGCACACATATGTGTGTGTGTGTGTGTGTGTGTGTGTGTGTGTGTGAGTCCCATATACAGTATGTGTGTAGATGCTCCCCCATCTCAGCTGGTTGTCACAGCCTCCTCCAGCTAAAGACACTCATTTTACTCAAGATATGGATGCAGGGAGTTACACATTGGGTTAATTGTGAAGATGTTACATGTCCTCTTGGTACTCATGCTTAAGATATGATGTGTTACTGCAAAAGAAAAATAAACATTTCTTTATTTTAGGTAGAATACCACATGCATGCCAATTTAAGTCTAAATTTGATTATTAATCATGCTCACTGAGTGTCATCATTGTCTTTATCACTTACTTTGTCTTATTAATTTTGGTTATCATACACAGAATCTATATCAGGACTTTAGTCTGAAAGTTACCTCCTAGATTTTTATTCTTGTGCATGAAAGCTCTCCACTCCGGAGCAGCAACAGATGCATCAGGGATCTTTCATGCCTCAAGTAGTCAGACACCATCCTGGTGCTCCACCGTGTCACTGGAAGAGTTCAATTAAATACCATGAAAAGGTGACCAACATACATAGCTAGTTTCAGTGGGAGCAAACAAAAATAATTTCAATCTGCATACGTGCATTCTATCACAATACAATCTCTCATATCAGCATATGAGAGCTCAACTTTGGACTGCATAAATTACCCTTCCCCCCATCCCCTTGCAGAAATTAAATACGGAACGGAATAAAACAGATGTTTGGAACTCTCGCTCCGGTTTCACTCTCAAGTGTGCCGTTGTAATGACTCTAATGACTCTGAGATCCCAGATAGTTCAACTGATTCCACTTTTATCAGTGAAAATTAGATTTATGAACAGACAACATTTGAAATGCAAAGAAAGGTGCTATGAATGAGATGTAATAATAGTACAATGTTGCAAGAATGTACTTAACTTAAAAGCACTTAACTTATTTAGTCAAGAATTTGATGTGTGAATCAAAACTGGTCGTGTTAAAATGCAGAGAAACTTACCAGCTGACCTGCTATCCAGAGTCATCCGACTAAAGCCATTATCCTCAGGCTATGGCCAGTGGAATCCACCATCATCTGGCTAAAGCCTTTATATTTTGGCTAATGCCATTATTTGCCTTAAGGCGTTGGTAACATTGGCTTATGCCCTTTACTAGCCTGGTTCCCTAAACCTCCAGCCAGATGTCTTCTTTGTCTTCATAAAGGGTCGTTCACTTCAAAAAGAAAAAAAAGAAATAATTTTTGTGGATTATTTATTCAGAGTTCTATCTAAACTGGGACAAGCACGTCTCCCAGTACACCTTACCTGTGAGTTCTATCCATTCCAGTCCAGTAAAAGAGGTGCCAAAGGTGTTCCATGATTGAAGCAGTCCAGACGCCACCCTGGGGCTCCATACCACCGGTGGGGCTCAAGCCTTGGGGAAATCTACAGTGGTATAGCAGAACTATGTATTTATTTCTATCTATCTATCTATCTATCTATCTATCTATCTATCTATCTATCTATCTATCTATCTATCTATCTATCTATCTATCTATCTATCTATCTGTCTGTCTGTCTGTCTGTCTGTTTGTTTGTTTGTTTATTTATTATTTTATTCATTTCACATCAATTCCATGCATTATGACGGAAAGACTCACCTCCCTTCAGAGAAGGTCACAAGTTGTTCTTTTGAGTCAGCTTTTTTCATCAAGAATCTGGTTTGCACAAACTAGAATTTGTTAAATTCATATAAAACACTTGATTGGTGTTAGAAAGATGTTAGAACATTGCTACAATAATTGCACGTTGGAATTTCCAGTGGAACAAATAAAATACTATATTATGTGTATCTCATCTTATCAGACCAGAGCTTGTGAGACTGTCATAATGAACTTTGACCATTTGTTTTATACGCGGAAGAGAAATACAGAATTTTGCATTACATTTGAATTTATCATATTCATGATATGAATATGAATAACGTTGACTTTGAAGGTGTGGTTCTTCAAAGTCATCAAATTCATGAGTTTCTGTTGGTTTGTTTGTTTGTTTGTTTGTTTTTTTAAAATCCCTTGCTCCAGCCAGTACAAGTGGAGATGTGTTTCAATGATGACACTGTTTGTGTGCTGTTGTTGAAAATCTTTGAGACTAACCAACCCTTAGTAACATAGTACAAATTGGATGTTCAGTCATGAATATAAATCCTGTCTCCACTTCCACAAAGCAATATTTCACACCAAATCTACATTATTTTTTATAACATTTCTAGTTCAACAAATGATTTTCTGAAAAAACGTGAGTTGTACTCACCAATCTCAGTCAGATAAGTGCAAAAGAAACCTCAGGTTCCCCAGTAGCGGTGGAAGTGAGTAAAATAGTGAGAGCAGTAGTCTAATTGTAGTCTGTGAACTTTGATCAAACAAATGTGATAGCAGTACGCCACACCCTTGTGTTGGTACTTTATATTGAGAGAAAATTAATCTGATGGCTTCTACAGTTCTACAATAGAAAGGTCACGTCTTTTAAATAAAACTTTGGGAAGCAAATCTTGGTTGTCGCAGGATTTTTGCATATACTATAGTAAAAGGGGAATTCCGATCAAATTTCAACAAGAGCTCTATTGCTCAAGCTACTTGAGATTAGCCAATACTGAAGATGCAAGACATTTTGGTCCAACCATATAGGTTTCCTTAAACAGAGAATAAGCCCTTACAGTTAGCCCAATGGGGAAAGTTCAAAACTGTTTTCAGCATATAAACATGCACCAAATGTCACCCCAAAAGCTATGTAACATTAGGCTAGACTCTAGACGTACCCCTAGTGGTAGCAAATTTGAATTTGCACAGAGGTACGTCTAGAGGCCACTGATAGAAACCCGTTTTAGCCTTCCTCTGGAGGCGGATAACCAATCACAGCGCGGTATGTGTACAGGAAATCGTAAGGCGGGCTTTGTACGATGACGACAGCCCTGCTAAAACCAGAGCGGAATCGTCTTTGGCTTTAGTTTTGGACGAATTGCACTTGTCATTTTCTTTGAAAGTGAAACAAGAAAGTGCACTGAAGTTTTTCGTTCTGAAAAAGATGTCTTTGCCGTGTTACCGACGGGCTACGGGAAAAGTTTGATATACCAGCTGGTACCACTGGCCGGAACGCTAGCCTATTACGTGGAGAGGCAGTTTGAAAGACAACGCAATCACCCGCCCCTCCATTGAGGTACAGTCTATCAGTGGTCTTCAGACTATACATTCTTATGATATAGTCTGACGTGTCAGGCTAATGTAACATCATAAGACACATTACAACACACCTCTGTAGTGTTTATGACTACAAATATCTAACAAAGTGGTCAAAATGGTGTTTTTTGTCTTTTCCAGCCATTTGTAGCCATACACAATACAATTCTGTGTTGTAATGTGTCCGATGATGTTACATAACTTTTGGGGTAATATTTGGAGCATGTTTAAATGCTCTAAACACAGTTTTGAAAACTTGCCCCATTGGGTTAACTGTCAGGGCTTATTCTCTGTTCAACGAAAACTATATGATTGGACCAAAATGTCTTGCATCTTCAGTATTGACTAATCTCAAGTGCAATAGAGCTCTTGTTGAAATTTGACCGGAATTCCCCTTTAAACACAACAAAAACAATTTTCTGAAATCATGTAGCCTGGCACGCCCTCCCAGTGACGTAACACCTTCGGCGTTGCTGTTGCTGGTCTGGCCGGCTGCTGATCGGGCAGGATTTCTGAATTCCCCTAAACGGGGGAACTGCCCCCTCTTGGTCAAGAACCGATCAACTTTGAGCAGCTCCAACGGCTCTCAGTCCTGTTCAAGCAATTCCCTTTGTGTCACATACGTCAGAGGAAAGAGTGGTGAGATAAGTTTTGCTTCGGCACCCCATTTTCTAACATCGACCAGTAGCAAACCGAGGAATTTCAGGGAGGCGGGTCAACCATGTGCTTTGAGAAATTTTGTTATACGGGCTCTTGGTCAGACCAAAGTCTCATAGAGCTTTGAAAGTCGATGGGAATCAGGCTAGAAATCATGTGACATTGCAGTAGAACTTCATTTGAAATGATTTTTGCTAATGTGCATTGTCAGGGTTGTCGAACCTGTAAACAGTTGTCTTTCATAACGCTCTGCACACATTAGGATAGCACTATGACTAATAAAAGCAACAAAGAAGGTGACATAGTCACAACGTGATCGGCGCAGACTAAATTGGAGTTCCAGCTCACAAGACAACAGAGAGTTGTCAGACATCCCTGGATGCAAATTTCATTAGCTGTCACTAGGGGCCAGGAGCTGTCACTTTCTTGGCTTTATCTGTGCTTGCTCAAACATGCAACATTTCAGGAGATTTTGTCATTACAAATTACTACCACTGGAGGTCAGTGTGGTACTGTATTTCAGCTGTTTTGTTGCAGATCAAGAGCCTTACTGTAAGAAAGGAATTTACTCAACAGTTTTGAATAAAAAAGAAAATCCAATTAGCGTGCAGATGGACTAAATGAGGTGTGTTTATGTGTCATTATGTGTATGTGTGTGCATCATGTGAAAGTTAAATGAGAGGGTCACTGATATGGCCCTCATTCCCAGATAATCAACAGTGTGGGTGTATGAGTATGGGTAATGTATGTAACAGCACAACTGAGATGAGAAATGGCCTTTGATGGCACTAGAAATAATTAGTTATCCAGCCAGAGTGCAAGATAACATAACATTGCAATCAGCAACATTGGGGTTTTGCAACATATAATTTCACTTTGTGAGAAATGCCTGGAGCCTACACTTCAGTATCCTTTAGGATACACTTGGTTCCTTGCGGGCAGATGCTTTCTGTCTTAGCCATTCACTACTGTTTGGTGATGATGTATGTGTGTGTGTATGTGTATGAGGGCATGTGTAAGGGAATTAACTGGAGTTTAGACCATCGTCTATTTGCTGATTGGTTGGCACCCCACAGCTGGATGGAATTCTAAGCCTTTGGTTTGTGTAGATCCTATACACAGTGGAGGATCTAAATAAGAAATTGAGCAGAAACAATAGGCAGCGCTAACCCCTTACAACTCAAAGCTCACCAAATGTGTACATGTCATGAGAATGAAAAGATGAAACAATGAACTACTAATAGAAGCAAATACTTTAATTGTTTAGACAGATTAGTGATTTGAAACAGAGAAATTAGTATAAAAAAAAATTATAAGCGATACAATAAAGAAGAGTGATATTTGATCAGATAAAATACAAACATACACTGTACATACAAAAATTCTTTAAAGGAGACATAGAATGGAAAAGTACTTATACATTGGCTTTGATGAATTGAGAAGTTGTGCATGATCAAAGAGCTATCATGAACATGAGGCCCTCTTTCATAATGAAATCTTAAATTTAGAAATAGCCACTAAAACATGGGCGAATAAGAACAAAGCTTACAAGTGATGTCAAATAGCACAACGCCATTGCAATTCAATTAAGGTGGCCAGAGTGGGGCGTTGTTTAGGCATAAAAAAACATTTCAATACACATCTTACTGTAAATACGAGGTGTTAATTAGGCTTGTAAAATATCATTTAATCGGGCAATTCCACGAAAAAGTAAACCTCACCTTAAAAATTTAAGTCTCTCCTACATGGACATACAAATTCTTTCAGAAAACTTCCAATACAAAAAAGTATCGTCTCAATGTAAATATTCAACTGAGCAAGTTTCGAAAGGATATCTGTTTGTTAAAATTTTTACCCTATTCAGCTATAATGTAAGTCTATGGAGGGGCTTATAATGGGCATAAGTGGGTGATAACACACACAAAGCTGCAATGCTATCAGTTATTTTTTATTGTTGTATTACTATTTCTGTCGTTACAGGTTAAAATCCACCGTTCACAATTGTTTTGTATCGTTTTGGAGGGTTTTCCAGATGTCACGTCCATAACGTCACATCCATAACGCCATTTCTTCCAATGAAAACCAACTTTTTTTACATTTACATTTGAAATTAAGTCTTTCTCTGTCTTTACTTAGGTGTCCTGATTGGTATGAATGCAGTAATATTTACATTTCTCTAAAAATTTCACACACTTCACAGCAAAAACTACGCTCTCTCAAAAGTTTGTCCGTTTTTCGTCACGTCCATAACGCAAATTGAATGGCTCATATTCTTATAATGTAAATCATGATATAAATTTTTTGTGTTTGTCTATATTCAGCCATGGAGTTTGCATAAGAATATGAACAAAATTGTGAAATACTGCTAGTTTTGCGGAGGTTATGTGGCAATTTGTTCATCAATAATGCATGAAAATGTCACGTCCATAACGCTGGAATTGCCCAATCTTATTTTTGACAAAATATAATTGAATATATTGAATTAGCATCAGAGCAAAAGGTACAGTACTCAATTATATTACTCAATATAAATGTCCCCTTTGTTTTAATTTAAAAAAGAGTAAATTCCTCCTCAAAGCAAGAAAGACAGCAAGGGCATGAGAGAGTGACCCTGGTATGCTAACATTTTATGTTATAGTGCTTGCAGTAATGATACGATTGACAACTACTGACAACTATTAACTTTGGTGGGCATGTTTTTGGGCAGATTATCCTCTTTGGAAGATGGAAAACAGGTCTGTATTCATGTTGTTAAAAATCAATGTGACAATGCTGAGACAATTATGTGCTATGCCATATCATTAGGTGAATATTACAATAGGCCCCCTTATATTTTGTATTTAGAGCTCAAGGCAGAGTGCTTGAAAAAGAGCCATGGAACTCAACTGCCCCCAGAGCCTTAGTTTGGCCACAACTGCTAAAAAATCTGTAATGCACTTATTTCCTGGCTTATCTACTCTCCTATCTGCCAATGTCCTTATTAACAAGTTGTGCTCTATTAAGTTGTTTGCATAAAGGTGTCTGCCAATTGCATAAATGAAAATCCAAAAGGGCACCATTCTTTTTAAGTTGCTACTGGGTTGGATTTTCCTATCATTTAAAAAAAAAATCGGTTTATTTTAGAAAGATATGGAATTACATAATATTGCTGCCGTGTCTGCCGTAGTCTTTTTTTTTTTCTTGCATTAATGTGGTAAAATAATTCAAGACCCTTGGATGAGTCCCAAAGGGCCCTGTTCTTTGTGCTACTAGATTTAATTTGCCTCTGACTTTAAAAATCAGCAAGGTACTAGGGTACCAGATTCAATCAAAATAGAAAATGACTTCAGTGCAATATAATTTTGTTTGGATCTTACTATTTTTTGTCTGATAACTTCATTATTTTTGTTCAGCAAACACAAAGAACAGGGCCCACATGTAGAGGGAAGTCGGTGTGTGTGCCTTACTCTCCCTTGGCATCAGTACAACTGGGAGTTCATCTCTTCTGCCGTAGTCTCGACTGGGCGTTCGCCTTGTCTGCCGTAGTTTCCCTTGCTTAGGCACCAATACGACTGGGCGGTCGCTGCATCTGCCGTAGTTTCCCTTGGTTAGGCACCAATACGACTGGGCGGTCGCTGCATCTGCCATAGTTTCCCCTTGATTCGGCACCAAAACAACTGGGAGGTCGCTGCATCTGCCGTGGTCTCCCTTGGCTGGCATCAGAACGTCAGGGAGTTCGCCTTGTCTGCCGTAGTCTACCTTTGGTTAGGCATCTGTGCAATGGGAGGTTGCTGCATCTGCCGTAGTCTCCCTTGGCTTGGCATCAGTCTGGCGAAGACTCCATTGGTTTGACATCAGTGTGGTGGGGAGCCGTTTCTGCCGTAGTCTCCATTTTTTTCCCTTGGTTCGGCATCAGTACATCAGGGAGTACGCCTTGTCTGCCGTATTTTCCTTGGTTTGGCATCAATACGTCCGGGAGTTCGCCTTGTCTGCCATAGTTTCCCCTTGGTTAGGCACCAATACGACTAGGCAGTCGCTGCATCTGCCGTAGTTTCCCTTGGTTAGGCACCAATACGACTGGGAGTTCGCTGCATCTGCCGTAGTTTCCCTTGGTTCGGCATAAGTACGTCAGGGGGTTCGCCTTGTCTGCCGTAGCCTCCCTTGGTTCGGCATCAGTACGTCAGGGAGTTCGCCTTGTCTGCCGTAGTTTCCCTTGGTTAGGCACCAATACGATTGGGCATTCGCTGCATCTGCCGTAGTTCCCCTTGGTTAGGCACTAATACGACTGGGAGGTTGCTGCATCTGCCATAGTCTCCTTTGTTTCGGCATCAGTACGTCAAGGGGTTCGCCTTGTCTGCCGGAGTATCCCCTTGGTTAGGCACCAATAGGACTAGGAGGTCGCTGCATCTGCCGTAGTTCCCCTTGGTTAGGCACCAATACGACTGGGAGGTCGCTGCATCTGCCTTAGTTTCCCTTGGTTCGGCATCAGTACATCAGGGAGTTTGCCTTGTCTGTCGTAGTTTCCCTTGGTTAGGCACCAATACGACTGGGCATTCGCTGCATCTGCGGTAGTTCCCCTTGTTTAGGCACCAATACGACTGGGAGGTCGCTGCATCTGCCATAGTTTCCTTGGTTAGCCACCAATACGACTGGGCATTCGCTGCATCTGCAGTAGTTTCCCTTGGTTAGGCATCAATACGACTGGGCATTCGCTGCATCTGCGGTAGTTCCCCTTGGTTAGGCACCAATACGACTGGGCGTTCGCCTTGTCTGCCGTAGTTTCCCTTGCTTAGGCACCAATACGACTGGGCGGTCGCTGCATCTGCCGTAGTTTCCCTTGGTTAGGCACCAATACGACTGGGCGGTCGCTGCATCTGCCATAGTTTCCCCTTGATTCGGCACCAAAACAACTGGGAGGTCGCTGCATCTGCCGTGGTCTCCTTGGCTGGCATCAGAACGTCAGGGAGTTCGCCTTGTCTGCCGTAGTCTACCTTTGGTTAGGCATCTGTGCAATGGGAGGTTGCTGCATCTGCCGTAGTCTCCCTTGGCTTGGCATCAGTCTGGCGAAGACTCCATTGGTTTGACATCAGTGTGGTGGGGAGCCGTTTCTGCCGTAGTCTCCATTTTTTTTCCCTTGGTTCGGCATCAGTACATCAGGGAGTACGCCTTGTCTGCCGTATTTTCCCTTGGTTTGGCATCAATACGTCCGGGAGTTCGCCTTGTCTGCCATAGTTTCCCCTTGGTTAGGCACCAATACGACTAGGCAGTCGCTGCATCTGCCGTAGTTTCCCTTGGTTAGGCACCAATACGACTGGGAGTTCGCTGCATCTGCCGTAGTTTCCCTTGGTTCGGCATAAGTACGTCAGGGGGTTCGCCTTGTCTGCCGTAGCCTCCTTGGTTCGGCATCAGTACGTCAGGGAGTTCGCCTTGTCTGCCGTAGTTTCCCTTGGTTAGGCACCAATACGATTGGGCATTCGCTGCATCTGCCGTAGTTCCCCTTGGTTAGGCACTAATACGACTGGGAGGTTGCTGCATCTGCCATAGTCTCCTTTGTTTCGGCATCAGTACGTCAAGGGGTTCGCCTTGTCTGCCGGAGTATCCCCTTGGTTAGGCACCAATAGGACTAGGAGGTCGCTGCATCTGCCGTAGTTCCCCTTGGTTAGGCACCAATACGACTGGGAGGTCGCTGCATCTGCCTTAGTTTCCCTTGGTTCGGCATCAGTACATCAGGGAGTTTGCCTTGTCTGTCGTAGTTTCCCTTGGTTAGGCACCAATACGACTGGGCATTCGCTGCATCTGCGGTAGTTCCCCTTGTTTAGGCACCAATACGACTGGGAGGTCGCTGCATCTGCCATAGTTTCCCTTGGTTAGCCACCAATACGACTGGGCATTCGCTGCATCTGCAGTAGTTTCCCTTGGTTAGGCATCAATACGACTGGGCATTCGCTGCATCTGCGGTAGTTCCCCTTGGTTAGGCACCAATACGACTGGGCGTTCGCCTTGTCTGCCGTAGTTTCCCTTGCTTAGGCACCAATACGACTGGGCGGTCGCTGCATCTGCCGTAGTTTCCCTTGGTTAGGCACCAATACGACTGGGCGGTCGCTGCATCTGCCATAGTTTCCCCTTGGTTCGGCACCAAAACAACTGGGAGGTCGCTGCATCTGCCGTGGTCTCCCTTGGCTGGCATCAGAACGTCAGGGAGTTCGCCTTGTCTGCCGTAGTCTACCTTTGGTTAGGCATCTGTGCAATGGGAGGTTGCTGCATCTGCCGTAGTCTCCCTTGGCTTGGCATCAGTCTGGCGAAGACTCCATTGGTTTGACATCAGTGTGGTGGGGAGCCGTTTCTGCCGTAGTCTCCATTCTTTTTTGTCGCATCAGTGCAGCAGGGAATTTGTCTGAGTAGGTCACTGCAAATAATAATCAAAACAAAAGATGAAACATTTCTTTTTAACTGATGAGAGTTGCCACATTAATATGACTCATTATGAAAGTGCATAAAAATGCCTAAAAGACTTTTGGAAAACTGACTATAAAGTAGTGTAAGAGTATATGAACGTAAGTTAACACTTTCTATGAACCCAGTATTCATAGAGCATTATAAATGCAATCATAAAGGGTTACACCACATTCATAAAGTCTTATAACTGCTGACATTAGTGTTTGTAACTGTTTATACATTCTCATGTCTATACTTATAAGGCATTATAATGTTATCTTATAAGTCATTAAAACTTGAATTGTCATACAGCATTATTATGCTTCAAATTGTTATTTATCCTTTTATATGTCAATTTGTTCATGCTGCATAATGATGAGTTACACATGCTCAGTGCATACCCTAAGTAAAGTAAGATCTAATTACTCATGAAAATGACTAAGGTACCATAACAGATACTAAGTAAAGTGGTATGTTCCCCGAGTATGAAAAGTTCAAAGAAGGTAATAATGCTTTGTGATACATCAAGTTATAAAGGTTTATATGATGACATTATAATTCCTTATGAATACAGTCATGAGAACAAATAATCAGTTATGAATTCTAATGTCAGCAGTTATAAGCCTTTCTGATTGTATTATGAGCCTTTATGAATGCATTCATAATGTTCTATGAATACTGGGTTCATAGAAAGTGTTACCAAGAAGACAAACAAGTCACATATTTACTGTCTGGTACCAATATATTGCCTATAAAATAACGCTGTATTTTATTTCATTAAATTGTGCCATTGGGATGCAATAACTAATTTTACTGCTACAGAAAGAGTGGAGACAAGGGATAACTGTACAACAAGCAATATTAGACAGCAGGGTCAAATGGGACAAATAAACGGCTAAATTGATTCATCTAATGATCTTACATTTTTCAATTACTATTCACACTTTAAGTAATTACAATTAATTATACACAATGGGTTTTGTCTCTGACCTGTGAATTCCTGGCGCTCCAGATGAATACTGGATCTTGCCAAATGCCTTTCCAGAAGGCGGCTCTCCTGGCACAACCATGTTTCTCCATATCACAAGTGGAATCCATGTCTTTTTCCATAGAGGTCCTGTAAGAATATTTTAGTGTGTTAGAGAACAATTCAGGGACGGAGGGAATTTAGAGTTACTTGAAGGATAATAGGTCACACCACACCATGGACCGCTTGGATGGATCTTAATAAACAAACAGTATGACAGCATAGAAATTACAACCATGACAAGTAAGTAAGTAAAGTAAAATTCATTTATAAAGCACATTTAATCATGCCTTCCACTGACCAGTAGCATATTCTTACACTATTAAACCTTTTGTAATACAACATTTGTGCAATCATCAACTCATGGCAATGATATATTGACTAAAGATAAAAACAAAGCCAACATGTGGCTGTTGGTTTTAGTAGGCCACCTGTAAACTACGGCTTATGTGTCTCTGTAGGTCTCAGACATGGATACGAGTTGTTTAAAAATGCCAAATATTGACACAAGATATCGGCCAAACTCTTAGTTACAAGAGAATGTTACTGTCTGAACACAGCCCACTGCCCTGTTGTTTGTGGCTACAGAGTGCTGTAGATGGGAATGACAATGTGAGTATTTCTTGCCATGTAGACCAAATACTGCGTATGAAACTCACGAGAACAGGAGCACTTTGTTGCAGTTTCATTTTTCTGCACCACAGGTAGGTGCTGGCTGCCATTTTTCTAATATTGTTGTTCTTCTACCTAACGTTATCACTCAACAAGCTCGAAGTACAGGGATATGGGCTCATTTATTCTGTCTGTAAAAAAGCTTCATTATTCATGATCCCATTTATGATTCCATTATAAGACTTACGTTATATCATACAGGTCCACCAATCTTTCCACTGATGAAGATTTCTTCAATGAAAAGCTGGTTAACAAAAAGGAAAGAAGAAAGAAATGTTTTAATAAGGCTGACTAGGCTTAATATGAGATATGAACATTGAACATTTTGACATATACTTTTCAGCTCTGCATATCTTTGCTCATTTGATCTCATCTGTTTTGTTTATATGCTTTGTATGCCTTTGCTTTCTTTATTTATGTAAATCACGTTTGCATGCTTTTTGCTGTCCTCTTGTATGTCTTGTATTTTACCTCTGCACTTTTAGTTACTCTCTGTACAGCACACTGGTCAGTACAAAATGTTTTATATGTGCTTTATAAATTAAACTTACTTACTTTGTACATACTTCAGCCTGACTAAAAAATAGGCCTATTGTAGGAGGTACAGTATATGGCTTAGCATTTTATTTTTAACAGTAAAAGTGAGAAAAGTTCCGCTCACTGCTGCAACTCCAAACAGTTTACAAAACTTTCATATTTAAAAAACAGGCAACTGTGCAGACCTTTTTTTCACTTTTACGGTTTATCAAATTTGTCCAGCACCTGCGCAACCAGTATTGGGAGTGCTCACCACCCCACTTTAATACTGTATGTCAACAGATGTCAACAGAAAATACTTTTTGTTTTGGGCGATGTCTGTTTATACCACAATTTATTGTTTCAATTGATGTTATAACACATCTAGATGCTACTTTTATAGAATAGGCCTTCTGTATGTAATTTAAAATGCCGTATTAGAGGTGGAAAATTATTTCCCATAAACTGTAAATGTACAATGCCTGTAAGCCTGCGTGCATTCCATAAAAGAGACTCCTGGGACAAGGGCTCTAAATTTCAAAAGGGGACACATACCTTCCCTACTCCTGCATTGTATTTTATTTCCGGAATGCACTGATTTTGAACATAGGATAATGTAATGGTTGAAAAAGGTGGTACATCTTACTACCACTGTTAATTACATGCAGATACAAATTTTATTTTACAGTATATGACATTTTATATGTTGACCTTGCATCCAACTATGGGCAAAATTAACCAGAACATTTTGACGCTAAAACAAATGAAACAGCTATGCAGCAAGCAAATCAAACATATACATTATCTTTAGCCTATCTTTGTTGAGCTGTTTTCCACAGCTGAAAATTAGCCAACATTCACCAGTAGATGGCGAACATGTCCTACAACTTACGGTAAGCGTTTGAGAGAGAGAGAGAGAGAGAGAGAGAGAGAGCAGAAGGAAAGGAAGCCGATATGGAGACATCTGCTTGCTTGCATTTCCACAGAAAAGAAACCAAGTTATTTTTTATGGAAGGAGGAGCTAAGGCAAGATGAAAGAGAACGAGGAAGTAAAAATATAGTCAGAGACATTTTGTAAATTTACAACCGATTAAATAGAAGTTGCCTTATGCATAGAGCATTCCCCTCTTCCAAACGTTCCTTGGCTGGCTGGCTAACTGACTGACTGACTGAATGATCGGTTATCCTAAGTGACCAAATTATTTTCCCTTTCCCTTTTTTCCGACGCCATTCAAATAAATAGGTTTTCATTACATAGGCCTAAATGAATAAAAAAAAATATGGACGGCATTGCGCTTATTTCCGTATTGCCCCAGTCCAATGTCACGTAGCCTTTTTTGTTTGTTTGTTTTTACATTCTTTGTATTGTAGTCTCACCTGGAGTATCCATGTATCTTGTTGTTGGGAGGGATGTCTCCCATATACCTTTTCTTCTTCTTCACAACACCTGGGAAGAAGGTTAGAGGTTAAAGCAAAGTTAAAATAATTTGTACATTGTTTTCATGCACACACGGCCTGTCCGTATCCATTCGCTTTGCATGTGAGTGCACGATCGATTAATGTTAACGATACTTGATTGCATATCTGACATGCGTCAGCTAAGCATTCTAAATTCATAAACTACTATGTCATCCTCTTTATGCTATAAGGTTATGAGGCAACATGAACGAAGAGAGTGAGGGCTAATTTATTTTGGCTGTGTATTTGGTGCTGTGACGCAGCTTCTAAAGTTGCCCAAGCAGATTTCTTTTTGCTTATTTATCCAACCATTCACTGCCATAAAAAAAATAGCATTTGGCATATTCAAGTCCTATGTATATCAACATGGGGAAGGCTATCCTATTATAGACTAAAAGGAACAATTTGACTGACTTACCAACTTCTGAAGGTTGCCTTTATCCAACGCTTCAAATAAAAAAATGGCGAACATGAAGTTGGAGTTTGGAGTTGGGCAAGGGTAGCGTTGTAGGTGTGTAGTACACTCCGACCAATCACATTCACACAGATTTCTTATTACCAAGTAGCCTACCATTACACCTATTTTTTCGGCTTCAAATAATTATCGGCTAAGATATTCAAATTTGCATTAGGTCTATAAGTAGGTCAGTGGCCTAGGCCTTTTAAAAACGCATGTATTACTCTGTGTAATATTACAAAGCAGTGCAACCTATTGCAGTTAGGCTATTGCATAATATGCTGGTATTCTTATTAAATCACATGGAAACGGTTTTGCCATTGGACTTTTTGACACCACCAGCATTTCCCCTCCTTTTTTGAACATCTTTCTTGAAGCATTTTTGCAAACTAATAAATGTTTGCCATGACCTCACTAATCTTAAATTAGTAAGTAGAGTTGTTTAGAGAGCATTGCCACAGAGGCATAGGCCACACCTTATAGACTTTGATCAATGGAGTCAGATAACATGAAGGAGCACTTTGCCATGGTGATTTATTGATTTACAGGAATATACAAGGGCAATTAGATGGAAAGATTTGAGATTGTCTTTATTACGTCCACCAAGGAGGATATGTTTTTTCGGTCGCGTTGGTTTGTCTGTTTGTTTGTTTGTCAGCAGGATAAGTCAAAAAGTTAAGAACGGATTTTGATGAAATTTTGTGGAGTTGTTAGAAATGGCACAAGGAACAAGTGATCACATTTTGGTGGTGATCCGGATCATGATGGCCTTGGCGGCGGTTTGCACTCTCTGAGTGCTTCTATAGTTACATCTCATTTTAACAGGCTCAAGCTATTTTTATGATCTTGTTCATAAGCTTTATTGCTTGTGAAAGTGCAATTTTCGTAACACGCATAACATCTTTGCTTGTATAAAATTTAATGTGACAGGGTATGAGCTCCAAAAATACACTTTATTTTAATAAATAAACGACAACATTTCGATCCATCAGTAGGATCTCCCTCAGACATTGAGAACAATGTCTAAGATGACATTTATCACATGACCTACAGGTAGGCTACTTAATCACATTAGCCAGCAGGTACTTAATCACATTAGCCAGCACTTTTGACCGGCACCTGGATTATTGTTTCTGTGGATGTGCGCACCCCAACCAAACGCCTGTATAGAATTTACACAGAAAGAAGGCCAAGGAGGTTATGTTTTCGCCAGCGTGTCTGTGTGTGTGTCTGCCCATCGGTGATCCAGAACATCATCTGTGACCACATTGTCTTGGCGGAGGTCTGTGGTCTCTGAGCTCTTTTCTAGTTTTCATATAATTTACATACATGAAAATAAATTGTAACAATAATAATAATAATTTCTAGAATGGATTGTTCAGATCATTGTGATTGCTTGAATCATGTTCAATACCATTGTAATATAGTACATTTAGATAGTAGGCCCATGGTAGTAATAGTAGTAGTAGTAGTAGTAGTAGTAGGCCATAGGCCTACTTAGATATAGCGTACTTATTAGTCTCTCTGTTCTTACAGTAATGCATATTTATTTGTCATGTTTTGTCACATCCAGAACAAAGAATTGCCCATATAAACTTTATTACCACTCAAACTCTAGCTGATATGTTATTATTTAGGCTCACTTACAAAGACTTCCTGGTGTGTAGTACTTTACATCAAAACAACCACCATGTGAAAATCAGTCTGCTTACATAGGCCTACTGTTTTGCTTTGTTATTATTATTTATTCATTTTTTTGCCTTTAATTTGATAGGACAGTAGAGAGAATGAGGAAATGAGTGGGAGAGAGAGATGGGGAAGAATCGGGAAGTGGCCTTGGGTCGGACTCAAACCCGGGTCCCCAGTTTTATTGTAGGCTGTGATGCTTTAGCCGACTGAGCCACAACTTCCCCAAAACATACTATTATAGATTAGTGCATATTTCCTTCTTTACAGTAATGCAATTGAGGAGACAATCATTGTTTAGACACAAAGGAACACATTAGACTTTTTATTCATAAACTTTTTTTTAATTTAAGACATCATTTGGTGCAAAGACATAATGATGAGTGTATTGTAGATAAAAAACTTGTTGAGGACTGGACTTAAGACTGGACTTAAGTCTGTTCAACAGGGCCGTGTTGTTTGTGTGTGTCATTTAGTAGCATGTTGAAATTATATTATCCAATGGTGTTAACAGCAGTTGGAGTGGTTGTCAGACACACCCAATGAAAAGTTGTTGCACACTCAGTTATCAAATTGCTAATGTAAACATGATTACGGAATACGCAAATTATCAAATTCAGAATTATTTATACACACAAACAACAGGGCCCACAGGTAATGCTAGATACCGGTGTCAATAAGTCGACAACAGGCAAAATGCCATTGAAGACAAAATGAACAGGACTTCACATACTGTGATGCATAAGTCCAACAGGGTCGAGTTCTTTGTGCGTGGTCTACAATTTGGGTTCAGTGATCACTTAAAAGTATTTATTTTACTTTATTATTATTATTATCTCCGCCAAGGAGGTTATGTTTTTGGTCGCGTTGGTTTGTCTGTCTCTCTGTCAGCAGGATAACTCGAAAAGTACCAAACGGATTTGGATGAAATTTTCAGACAATGTGTATATTGGGACAAGCAAGAACTGATTTGATTTTGGTGGCGATCGGTGATCCAGAACATGATCTGGAATTTATATTGTGTCTGTGACCACATTGCCTTGGCGGAGGTCTGCGCTCTCTGAGAGCTTTTCTAGTTTTATTCTATTTTATTTAAACAGGTTAGACAGTCTGTGGTTGCGACACACAAAGAACCAGACCCACATTCATAGCCAGGTACCAATTTTTTCAATGATGAACCCTTTCATTAGGGACAGTCATTGGTAAAGTGCTTTGTGGACAAAAAAACATAGGTTCAGGTGCCCACACATGGATACCACGCACTGACTATACAGTAGCACCCAGTAATCCACCAGCAAGAAAGCAAACGCAGACACATTACAGTATACTGCATAAATGCTGCACAGTATGTACTGTGAAAGATTATGACCGGCTCTTGAAATTCTCAAGAAACAATCCACATCTTGAAATGTACAGTAGGGAGTAGGTTATGCAAACATTCACAATACCTACTACGTTCTGTTTCATACAACACCTTTTAAGAAGACAAAGCCTCTTACAGGAATGTTGTTCAAAAGGGCCCTGTTTTGTGTGTAAGGTAGTGGTATATTTTATACCATGTAAACATGATCATGGTTCAAATATCTAACCTACAGTACACACAAAACAGGGGCAACAATAACACAAAGTAAAATACTTATTTTATATCAAATAAAATACTTATTTTTTTATGCAATGATTCAATGATCATTAGAGACAATCATTGAAGAAAGTCACCATGATTAGGTGCTCACACATGGATACCATGCACTATTTAGTTTACAGTAATCCAGCAGCAAAGCAAAATGCAGACATGTGATGCTGCATAAATGTGCTTCATGTACAGTATGTACTGTGATAGCTTATTTGCTTCAAGACTATGACACAATACACACCTTGAAATGTAGGCTATGTAAAAATGACACGCCTACTTTAACACATTAAGCACAAATTTTGTGCACAAATTGTGCCTGTTATTTCCATAGACAATTTTTTGCCATGGAAATGGCCAACCTCCACCGCTAGCCCCCACACACCCCCACACACACACACACACACACACACACACACACACACACACACACACACTCAATCCCACCCATTATTTCTTCATCTTTGGATGTTGATTAGGAACACAGCCATTTCCAGAGATCCCATGGCGTAAGGTGCCGGCCCTTTCCACTTTCACTGTCTGGTTTCCTGTCTTTTCTTGTTGATATCTTCCTCAGAGGGCCAGCATTCCTGCCATAAAACAACACACTTTAAAGGATTCATAGTAAGGACAACTATTTTTAACTTGCTCAAACCTGTGACTCTGTGTCACGGATGCCAACTAACCCGGGCTAACTGGTAGAGGAACATGGTAAATCCTGACACCCCTTTCCTTAAAATGATGGTTCAGCATTATTCAAGCATAGTCCTGTGTCAGTTTTACCAAAGTCCTTCTAAGGCAAGACCGTTCACTTGGCAACCATCCTGGATATGCCTTTGGGGAGTTATTTTGACTTATTAAGTGCAAGGCCCTATCTAAATGAATGGGGAGATATTCATATCAAGAGATGAGCAGGTTGCATGCAATTAACAAGCACACTGTTTGAAACTTCGTTTAAATCGTAATTGAATGGTGTCAATATCGTTACGGACGTTGACCAAATAGCGCTTAAAAAGACTTTATTCTAAACACAAATTGCTCGCTGCATCTGCGCAAACTTCCGCCACATGGCTATGACGGAAGGAATAGACAAAAGGTAAGCGTCCTTCGAACAACATGATTGACGAGGCAGGACTTCCCGTTTCTGAAGTCAGCCATCTTTGCATAACAAACCTTCCCCATGCATTTCAATGAGGCAATACAGTGAGTGCTGTGTCTCCTCCTATAATATAGTCTCTGGTTTCGATCATTAACCCATCTGTTAAAAGAATTATCTGGAGTGAATCAACATGTAGCCCTGCTTTTTTACAGTGATAAGTGTTATTTATAGCCATCACAATGACCAAATTCCGCGCAAGGCAGACCGAGATAGCAGAATGGCAGCTAACGATAACAGAAGCAGACATATAATTGGCGGGCATATTTACCCCAAGTAATGGCTATCAATAGCACTCAGCACTGTGAAACAGCAGGGCTCTGTGTTGATTCACTCTGAACAATTCCTTTAATATATCAGGAGGAAGGTTTACTCAGCTGTTATGAATGCAACCACAGAATTAGGCAAATTAAAACAAAGCCTGGCTCTGAAATCACATTTGGTAAATTAACTAGTTCCAATTGTGGTTGACAAAGAGGGCTCCTTTAAAGCCAAAACAGAGCATTTCAATATCCAGATGAAATACAGTAAATTGTTGTAATGGGGCTTGTAAAATTGACTCACCATTTACCAGTGAAATTATCCACCAAATGTTCCTTAGACCGGGCTTTTGTCAATGGAAATCTGATAAAGAACCAGAAAAGCCAATCATTTACAAATAAATATGATATAAGTTACCTTTACTTTTTTTCTATGCTATGTTAGTCAATTCAGCATTGAGTATGTCACATGCTTCCAGCTAAAGCCCTTTGTTGAGGCTTGTGTCAAAATGGAGAGATCATTTGATGTGGCATTTGAAGTAAAGACTCTTTAGGGTTGTCCTACAGCTTATTGTCCAATTGAAAGTATACCTTCTTCCCTGTTGGTCATCACTTCTTTTGACCATGAGAAAATGCTTAATATTAAACTCATAGACCACAATAAAAACAAACAAAGTGTGTCACTGTTTTTGTTAACTTGTGGATAAGTGAAAAATAACAATGTTTGAATACATTTAATAAATAGTACAGCAAGTGAAAATGAAGATCTATTCTTTTCTCACCTGGTAAAACTCTTCATGCAGTTTACATGTAACTTCCTTGCTCCCATGTTTTTCTGCCACTGCCAATGTACGAAACCCTGCAAACACAGACATTGGCTTATGAGAGCATACTTCATGCTTGCCTTCCTTGCCAAACAGAGACAACTAGTTAATCAATTCTTTGGAAAACAGGTGAGAGAAAGTATTAATAAACTCAGAAACAGTCTGCTCTACAAACTACCAACAGATAGAGGCCTGCATTTGACTTTAACAACAAATCACTGTTTCTCAAAGTCGAAAATGCTTCCTTGGTAGAACGCTCATCTTGGAAGTCAGAGATGCAATGCAGCCTTGAAAAATCTATGAGTAAAGGACTAAGTCCTCGATTAGAATTTAGAGGTATCCTTGGCATCGGATCGGAATACAATGCAGCTTCCCAAGCTTGCTTCCTCAACTTTGAGAAACACTGATTCAGAAATACAAACCTTATGACAGCTACAACTAATTCTATTTACAAATACAGTGCCAAATGCAGACCTTTTACAGTGAAACTTGTGTTTCAAATTTGTGTAACTCACCTACGCAGTTAAAATTGGGAGAAAATGGCAATGGTTCCTCCAAACCTGCCTTCTGCAGTTGTTCTAACCTGACGAATAGGAAGGCTGCACATGTAAGGGAAGTGGCGTGAAGAAAGAATGCAGTTGAGCCTGTTAAGCGTGCTTTGCCTAAAAGTGTTTATCAGGAGAAAGAGAGAGAGAGAGAGAGAGAGAGAGAGAGAGAGAGAGAGAGAGAGAGAGAGAGAGAGAGAGAGAGATAGTAAAAGAAACATATTGCATATCATATTCAAGTGCAATACAGCTGACCACATCTTTTTGTGTATACATTGGTTGTGGGATTTATTCAAGGGAAAACATAACCTACTGTAAATAGGCCTAACTCGTGAAGACACATGTAATACATCTCATTTGAATAGAATTCCTGTAATATGTATGTTAATATGGAAATGTGATTTTGTTGAAGCCCAGCATATAAAAATTATAAAGAAAGGCAGAGACCAATAACACAAGATTTCATTTTTATTTGTCTTGAGTTAGAATTGTCGAATAGTTTACCTGTCAGCATGTATCAGAAATGGTTTATTTAAAGATGTCAAGAGCCAAGTTTAACAACTCTATGCTTGGCAACTTGGCAATCATCCAAAAAATAAGAACCCTTAGTTGTCCAACATTTTCCCCTCCAAGAGCTACTTCGACAATGTCATAAATGCTGAAAGTTACTCTGCAAGTATTTTTCATTTGATTTATTGATAGTCCTTGAGTGCAGTGCAAACGAAAACTCATCTGAATGGTCATGGGAATTTGTGGGGAGAAAGATATTGTCTGTCCTTTCTGGCACAGTTACAGTATATTGACAAAACAATTAAAACAGTTTGTGTGATAATGTGATGTTTTGTTACCTGTTATGTTTCTTAAGTTGTCATGTGCCTTTTAGGGGAATTAAGGGGTGGAGTTGAGGTGTGCATGCCTACGTGTGTGTGTGTGCGTGTGTGTGTGTGTGTGCGTGTGTGTGTGTGTAAGTGCGTAGGTGTGAGAGTGTGAGTGACTGGGAGTTGGAGATAGACAGTGGCGCTGTTAATGGAAGTTCTAAAAGTGTGAGTTGTGGCTATAACAGCAACTCGTTCTTGCTCTGTGTCAGCAATAAAGTACAGGAAGTTCAACCTGTTAAACCGTGTACAGGAGTACCACAGTAGAGTAAAGAACACTAATTTTTGTGAATGCATAAAAGGTAAAGTGTGTAAAATTGTATCAGTGAATGACCAAAACAGTAAATAAAACAATAAATAATGACTAAATAAAAGCAAAGAAATTAATACAACAGTGTTTTGTATTGTCAAAGTGACACACCCGACACTCTGCCTTTGTAGAGCTTCCATTTGAAATCGCAACACAGACTTTCTCAAAGTAAAAAAGATGTGATTGTGCTATCAACTGTTGTTTTATTAAACATAACTGTAGTTTGGGAGGAGCCCAATGATTGACTGACAGCCATCACTCTACCCACACTTCCATCTGAAAGTGATTTAGCACTCTTTACCTGATAATTACAGTACGTCATGCCATTTCACAACTCCAATCCTCCTCCTCTACTTTGTTACCTCTGCCAAGGACGTTATGTTTTCGTCGTCGTGTGTGTGTGTCTGTATGTGTGTGTGTATGTGTGTGTGTATGTGTGTGTGTGTGTGTGTTTGTGTGTGTGTGTGTTTCTGTGTACAAGATAACTCAAAAAGTACTGCACGGATTTGGATGAAATTTCTGGACAACGTGTATTTTGGTGGTGATCGGTGATCCAGAACACAATCTTGAATTTATATTGTGTCTGTGACCACATTGCCTTGACGGTGGTCTGCGCTCTCTCATCGCCTTTCAAGTTATAATAAAATTAGGTAATTCCCCCTTGTCCATAGGGCTGCCAGGATCTCATTCCTAGCACTACGGCAACCTAGGCCATGCTTATAGCACTCATTAACTATCAAGGAATCCAACTGGGTGAACTAGTGAACTCAAGATATAAATACCCAATCATGCATAATTAGCCTTCCAAATTTCTCCTTTATGCTAAGGATTGAGATGGTCAGCAGCCCCAATTTGACTAAAATCTATTTGTGATGTTCACATGCATTCTGACAAATAGAAACAAAAAAACATTTTCTAGCTCTTTCTCCTCCAACTGAATAATTTTAGACACAAAAAAATACACAGATTAAGTCCTTTATGATGTCAGTTTTTTTAATTAAATTCACTGCCATTGCTTCATGATTGACATTGGAACACATGATTGACAGGAACAGCCTACGGAAGACTAATTGCCAAAGTGATATATATCTGTGTTCTTAATTGAGCATTCAACTTTGTTTCTTTTTTGTTTAGGCAGTGACTGAATTTCACATGTTAAGCCAAGTAATGTTATATAATAATAATAATAATAATAATAATAATAAAAATAATCACTATCAGTAATAATAATCATCATCATCATCATAAAATTCCTTCCTTGATCATCATCATCATCATCATCATCATCATCATCTGTGATAATCATCGTCATCATCCTCATCTTCATCCCCAACAGGCTTCCTTACTTTCCTCCTGGGTCTATCTATCTATCTATCTATCTATCTATCTATCTATCTATCTATCTATCTAATCATCACATTGGTAGGGGGATGTCACCACCATTGGGTATCATCCACCTGGGTGATGCATGGCAGCCATTATTCACCAAACACCAGCTGGCTGGGGGTGGCAAATGACGGCCAAAATGAGCCTTTTTCTAAGACCATTGGTCCGTTACATGATGTCATCACATGCATTGTAAGAAAGCCAAAGACAGAGTTACTGTAACAGATAACGTCTGGCATTAAATGCATGATAAATTATGACATCATTAATTAGATTGATACACTGTAAGTCACCTTGAACTTGTGTGGCTCAGTGTATCAATACAGTAAGTGTGCAAAGGTGTCTCAATACATGATGTACTAGTGCCCATACAGTATGTGATTACATGTACTGTAAATAAAGGCAACAGTATATCATTAAGTTGTATTGATATGACACTGTGCATTGCTTAGCAGGATATACCATCCATCATATGTTTATACACTGCTAGACGCCATTGGTTTGTGTGCCTTAGGGCATCAACACTAGACAATGGAGGCATCTCAGTCCATAATGTACTGTAGTGTCACTACATCATGGTATAAATGTAAGTCTAATACCATGGGACCATATAGTATAACAATATGAATTGAAATGTCCTGCAACATGGATACCATGAACTGCTTGGCATTGTCCACTGGTGAGTGCTAGCCTATGGCCTAGTTACATCACCATTTAGGATTAAAGGTGCCATGCATTATGCATGATATTGGCATTGACATTCTAATGCCATAAATGTAGCATGCATGGTGAAAACATGGACACCATACACTGGTATACCCATCGTTAAGCAATTACAATTGTATGCAATTACAGCTGTAGCTCTACCATTAAGTGTGTATGTACCATCCCATGCATGCATGGTGAGACATGGATTCCATGCAAAAATTGAAAAATTGAAATGCATGGAATTACTGTGCTCAGTATAGCAAGGAGTCGTAATACTGAGCAAAGTAGCAAGTATTTGGCTCACTATTATTTCCAGTGATAATCCTGCAATAGCAGAATGTCAAGTCACCAGATGTGTGGAAGCATACAAGTTTAAATATCAAAATGAGAATGTGGTGTGCAAACTGGCTTAATTTAAAGGAGCGGTGTGTAGGAAATGTATTTCACATACTACAGACAGAATATTTGCATTTGAAAAGCTAAATTGCAGCCTACAAGTAGTGCTCTCATTTCAAGTAGTAATGTTTTGCTATCATTGTCAAGGCCTCATTCTAAAACTGATAGTTCCGATCCTCGATTGTGATTGGTTGAAACACATTCGATGCCTTTGTAAATTCAGCATTTAGCACGGCTCCAACCGCATTTCATTCTAAACTGCTGCCCCATAGTAAAGTGAATGCAGCTGCGCTTATTCATTACTTCGGTAACCTTTCAGTAAGCGGAAGTATTTTTTTTTTGCCAGAGGAATGCTGGTTGGCGGAGGAACCAGCATTACCATCGGCAGAGAGGCCGATGGTAATGCCGGTTTTAGCACGGGTGTTGCTTGGCACGAGGCGCAGCCGACAAAGTGAGAAATAAAACAAGGATATGTATAGGAGACGCTTTTGAAAGCCAGGGATGGCTGAAAGCAGCAGCATATTTTGAACATGATTGTAGAACCAATTTTGGCCACAATCCTACACACCGCTCCTTTAACATACATTTCTGAAATTAGAAAAGTTTTGGGTCAAGCCATTTGGTACTACGATTGCTGCATTTTAGTAAAGAAACCGGAATGCTTCCACAACGCAACCTCAGTCCCCCTGTCCACCGCCCCTCCCACCCCACCCCACCCCAACACACACACACACACACACACACACACACACACACACACACTGTTTCTTTCTTCATTCTTGCATCCTTGGATGTGGCTTGGACACAGCCCCTCTCCAGGGATACTGGACGCTCTCTAGAAATGAGAGAAGAAGCAGAGACATTGTGATATAAAAATGCAATTATGCATGTGTTGTAAATGCATGTCAAGTGAAGACAAGGATGAATGACATTGCCTTCAATGACATACAGCAGATAATTTCTAGCCTCCTTTTGGAATTCCGTGCAAATTGCTTGATGTAAAAGTCTCAGTGTATTATCAATGGCAAAGGTGTAAACTAGCCTCACTTTATGGTGGCCGAACGGTAGCCAGATACCCGAATGGCACGCCCCCTTCCTAAGCTCTACTGTTTCTCTTAATGCAAAGTGTCTTCGACCCCTCACCTATAGCATATGTTTCTTTTATCTGGGCCAGATACTTCTGGTGAACTTTTTGAAATTTTACAGGCTGTTAGTTTTACATTTAGGGGTTAAGGGTATTTTCTCACCTGTGGTTTTCAATACCCTAAGGCACAAATTAATGGCCGTTTCTGCCGTTGTGGTCCCATATGCAGATGGACCCCACTCAGACGGTTCAGCGTCTTCTTGTTGATGTCCTTCTTGTTGCCTGGAGGAGTCCTGAGATTACATTTATTTGAGCTGTTTATTGATATACCATGAGGATGGCTTACTGGAAAACTACAATGTGTTGAAGACAATTTACCGGACTCACCATGTTCCTTGAAAATGGATTACATGTTCCAATGAATTAGACCTTGTCCGTGTAAACCTGCTTTCCAAGCAGAGAAATACAAGCAGGTATAAAAAATTAAGATGAACGTTTATGAAGATCTTACAAAAATGAGCTTTTGCAATCCTACAAGAAGATTCATGCCGAAGGATGTCCCTCATTATTCAATGCATGATATCATGTTAAAGGTATTATCTGGAGTGAATCAACATGTAGCCCTGCTTGATACCCACCTCAATAATCAAATTTCGTGCAGCGTAGACCAAGTTTGCAAAACGGCACCTAACAGAATGGGGCATGACAAAACGAAACCTAATCGATTTTGTTTTATTTTTACATGCCCCATTCTGTTACTGTTAACTGCCATTTCGATATCTCAGTCTGCGTTGCATGAAATTCAGTCATTGAGGTGGCTATCAGTAGCGCTCTGCACTATAACAGCAGGGCTATGTGTTGATCCACTCCAGACAATTTCTTTAATGTTTACAGTTTATAGCAGGCATTGAGAGGGAAGAGAGAAACCCCTTAGTTTAGGGTTATGAATGGGAAACGTATATTAATTTATATACATATATAATCTTAGTATTTATGAAATTCTGTGATTTTTTTTAAAAGACAGGCAGGAAAAGAGTGTGTTGGGAGCAGGGTGTGGTAGCCCTCGTGTTTTGTTTAAAGCTATCTACGACTATCAGATGGAAAATCTATCTTTTCCATGCCCATGCACACAGGTTGCTCCAATCTTAGTGCAGAACAAGAAGTGTGTGTATGGCATGCATGGAGCAATTAGAATGCAGTTGAGCCTGTTTGGAAAGTAAACAAATGCAGTTGTGAGTTCAGATTGAGTCTAGAAGATAGTAAAGTCAAAATATTGTAGACCAGGGATTCTCAAAGTTTTGATACGTGAGGTCCAATTTAGGGACCCAACATTGAACTGAGGGCTGCCAAAGGGGCAGGGGGAGAAAAAAAAAAATCTCATTTGTTACAATTAAAATGACCAGGTTGCATATCAACAGTTTAGGCTACATTATTGCAATGCATTAATGCCTATAGATACCACTAAACACCACTAAATGGAGATTCATTTTTTCAAAACAATGTATAGTTTTACCAGTTTTACAGATATTATGATACTGTTTGTCCTGGGCTGCATTTTGAGAACCTTACAGTATGTTGTAGAAATAATAGAGGAATTGTGGAAAACATCAACGGGAAACAAAAATACCCTTTTAAGGATTAAATAAAGGACCACTGTACAGGGTTTAGATAGCATGATTCCACAGATAGACTCACAGGAGGGCTGATTGTTATGATTGTGTTGATTGCTATTTCCAGGTGCAAAACAGTGGGGAAACACTTAATAACTTTTGCTTCAACAGCATAACTTTCGTTTCAGATGAATCTGAAGGAGGCTTGAAAGAAAGTGCCTTTCCCAAGTGCTTCCCAAGCATGTTATTACAGGAAAAATATCCCTGTGGCCACCAACCCACCGTCAATCTTTATTTTAATCGATATTTACATGGGTTTTAAACCTTTAAATTTAGGGACATAATTAATTCTTCTTAAAAAAAGGTCCTTCATTGCAATGAAGTGCCAAATATTTTATATAAGCTGTTTGAAATGGGATAACATTTGTCAGACCTAATGTAACACAGTACAATCCTGCCTCACCCTCTGAAACTCCTGGTGCAATCAATAGTGTTGTTGTAGCTCCCGTCTCTCATGACCTTGATATCTGTCTTCACCAGCCTGAGCCAGTGTGCTAATCCTGTAAACATAGACAGTTGCCTATGAGAGCATATACAGTATCTTACACTGTAAATACAAACAGTACAACTATGAGAGCATATATCTCACACTGTAAACACAGACAATAACTATGAGAGCATATATCTCACTCTGTAAATACAGACAATAACTATGAGAGCATATATCTCACTCTGTAAATACAGACAATAACTATGAGAGCATATATCTCACACTGTAAACACAGACAATAACTATGAGAGCATATATCTCACACTGTAAACACAGACAATAACTATGAGAGCATATATCTCACTCTGTAAATACAGACAATAACTATGAGAGCATATATCTCACACTGTAAACACAGACAATAACTATGAGAGCATATATCTTACACTGTAAACACAGACAGTAGGCTATGAGAGCATATATCTCACACTGTAAACACAGACAATAACTATGAGAGCATATATCTTACATTGTAAACACAGACAATAACTATGAGAGCATATATCTTACATTGTAAACACAGACAATAACTATGAGAGCATATATCTTACACTGTAAACACAGACAATAACTATGAGAGCATATATCTTACACTGTAAACACAGACAGTAGGCTATGAGAGTATATATCTCACACTGTAAATACAGACAATATCTATGAGAGTATATATCTCACACTGTAAACACAGACAATATCTATGAGAGTATATATCTCACACTGTAAATACAGACAATAACTATGAGAGCATATATCTCAGACTGTAAATACAGACAATATATTTGCATCTACTGTATGCTGCTCTTAGTGCTATCTTAAGGCTGTATCTTGGGCAGACAGACGATCATTCATTTTGGCAAATAGGTTAGAGAAAGTATTAAACTTAGCCGAGAGATATTCAATGTGATTGACATTGAGAGATATTCAATGTGATTAACACGGAAATCATGCAAATCTACCTACCTGTTCATGAAACCTATATGGCTACATTAGCTATGCAGAGACACCATTATTATAGGACAAGCATGCAGGAATTTACACTGTGATCAGAGATTTGTTGCTTTTACCAAATTTCAGATCAGACAATGTTAACTCACCTTCGTGGTCGAAATGGAAAAAAATGGGGAATGCTCTTCCAAGCCTGCCGTTTCTAAAATGGCAGATGGCAAGTCTGTGCATATAAGGCAGGTGAGCAGGGTTTATAAAGAATGCAGTTGGACCAGTGTGGAGGGCAAATCAGGACAGAGAGAGAGAGAGAGAGAATACATTGTTCTTAGCTGCTATATTGCCCTATTACCCAAAGATCCCCATTCAACGAAAGAAGATTTTAACAAGAAACATGTGATTTGATTACTGCAACCATCAAGACAAGAGCCTACTGCATTATCATCTCAACCATAGAATCTCTATATTGCATTGGTTACCATATCTAGTAGACAATGGCCTAAGTGCTCATCTTTCTCTCTCTCTCTCTCTCTCTCTCTCTCGTCGCTCTCTCTCTCTGTGTGTGTGTGTGTGTGTGTGTGTGTGTGTGTGTGTGTGTGTGTGTGTGTGTGTGTGTGTGTGTGTGTGAAAAAGCCTTAAGAAAACTTAACACTAGGTGATGACAAGAGAAATCAGGGTTTTTTTTTTTTTTTTGTAGTTTTATTGCTTTTTAGTTTCACTTTCAACTACCACCACTAGAGGCCGTGGTTTTTCATTTGCCATAGAGGGATGGTTTTCAAGGAGCTTGTCCTAGGTGCAGTGAAGATCCATTGAGTGGGAATGGCAGAGCCAGCAACCACAATGCAGACTAATCCCCCAAATCAAAGGCTTTCTGTAGCCAAAGCTATTTGGAGAATTGATGATCTAGAAGAAAGCAGTGGATGGGTCCAGTTGTGGACAAATACATGTGGGCAAAACTGAAGTTCTGATATATGCTGCCAAATGATTGCATTGCTCTAGTCTAATTCTACCACTAGAGGTCACTGGGGTGTTTCATTTGATGTAAAAGGCCCCCAACTCATGTACACATATGCCTACACATTTACAGAAAATTTCTGAGAAGTGTACTATATCATGTAAGACAAAAATACAAAACTTTTCTTTTTCAAACAAAATTACATTTATGATGGTTTCAAAACAGAATACAAATACATATTAAAGTCTTGATTGAAATAATCTTGAATGAAATAATGAGGAAAGCCTTTTCCTATAACATCTGTATGCCACCAAAATAAAGATATTAAGCACCATGATAACCCCAATGAACAGTAATTACAGTAATAAACTCTCACGACAACACACATAATTAAACTAGTCAACAACAAAGAATAAAACTATTTAACTAATAATTAACTGTTAAGTAACTACTAATCATTAGTTACTGTAAAGTACACACACACACACACACACACACACACACACACACACACACACACACACACACACACACAGACTGTTTTGGGATGTTGCAGGTAAACCTCACTCACATAAACACACACGCACACACCCTCACACACACTCTATTTAAGGTTGGGGAGAGTAAACACCACATTTTTTTCCTGTGAGGTGTGGGTCACAGGTGAGGGTGTACTTGAAGTAGAACACTCCACGCTTCTTACACTCACAGCTGCGGCGGTGGGTGCCTTTCTGCAGGAAGATTACACAGCTACACAGACGGTCATCATGGGTCCAGTCCTTGTCCAACACCTCCAGACGGAGCGGGCGGGTCGTGTCCACGTAGCCAAAGTCAAAGCGTTGGTTACAGGTGGGGTAGTTGGAGCGGATCACACGAGTGCGATGATAGTTGTTACTGTACCACAGCTTGACGTATGCTTTGGTCTTCCCCAACCAGTCCCCCTTTAGGCTTTTCGCCCGAAGCACTGTCACCACCAGTCGGCCGTACTGAATGTGTAGTGGACAGCAGTTAGAATGCAGGTTGGGCAGTTCTTCGCATTTCAATGGAGACGTCTTCCTCTGACTATGGTCCAGGATGTACTTCCGGATCTCCCTCTGGAGGTTCTGTCTGATGATTGAGTCGGAGACGAGCTCATGCAGAGGAAGGACAGAGTAGGTGACGATGTCAGGCTTGGTCTTGAGGCTATCGAGCCACTTGCGGAACCCTACCGAGTCGTTACGAATCAGAGAGAAATGACCAAGCCACCCATTGCCACCGGAGACCTCAGTGTGGTGGTTGAAGAAGCCCGAGCTGTAGCCGGAAATGCTGACCTGGTTGTTGAGGATCTTGGAGCAGCTTGAGGCTGACAAAGAGGCATTGAGGAGATCCAGGCCCACGGACAGGCCCATGTTCAGGCACTTATTCACCTGGTTGGTGGATGTGCCATTGAGGGTGATGAGGCAGGTGCGGATGGAGGTGACACGGCGGAAGCGGCCGCCCAGATGCACGTGCTGGATGTAGTGCGTCCCGAAAACACTGATAAGGCGGCGGTAGTGGTATGAAGGGTAATAACGCGGCAGGGAGTCTAACGCCTGTTGGAAGTCAGGGCTGAGGGAGGGGTTACTGCGGACACGATATCTAGAGCACAAACACATAAACAAACATAACCATAAACATATATATATTCATATTCTCCTCTATAAGAAAAGGAAATGTTCCGCCATTGTCTTGAATTTCAGTTTTGAGCAATTCCAAGAATGCACTTAATTCAAAGCAACTGAAACAACACTCTATGAACGATCTACCAACTATCCCTTCAAACAAAATCACTTTTAGACTGCACAGCTGTTTAAAAAGATTTTCTATTCTTCAGGACGTACTTTTCTGGCATTTCACTGATAAAATCTAAATTTGCGCACACTCAAGAGGACTTGAATGGTGACTTCCTCAATTCTTTGTAAAATATTACAGAATTGATAGCTTATAAATGGGGCAATTTAAGCAAATTGTTAAGAAGGCAATAAGCCACAAGAAGTAGTTCAAATATCAAATAATATGTTTAGTATTGACTGTATAACATACTATTTTCTCACCAATACAAAATTATAAATTAGGATTTCGCTAAGTAAACAAAAGAACTAAAGATTATATTGATTGACTGAATGAAAATTATGGATGATTATGGAAGTAAAGATATCATGTCTCGCTGGAAATTTCATAAAAACTTTTATTCATGAAGAAGGTTTGTAATATATTGAGTTTAGCTTATACAGTTATAGCAGAGAGCATGCAAGTCAATATGAAATATCTTTGGTTACAGTTAAATTAAAATCGATGACTAATTGCTAAACCTGGACAGATGTGCTATCTATAAGGACAGGCCTTTTCCATAAATAAAACTACTGATTTTTTATTTCATTTTAATTTCAATTTCACAAATTTTGACATTTTTGCCCTTGAAAATGTGAAGATTATGATATTGCAAAATATTACATTGCCTAAATTGTATTTGCTCCATTCTCCAAATCATGTATACTTAAAATGGTCAGACTTTGTATTACATAGGGTAGTGAACAATCTATTTGCGCTTAAACTTGGTACATAGTGCCCAAGGCATCGATATGGTTAAATTCATGAGAGGTGAAAATTTGGTGACAAATGATATTCTGAAATGTGTTCTTCCAAATGGTTGAGTGGTCTGTTAAAGTCACATCCAGTAATTTGTAATATTTATCTATCTCTCTATCTCATGGCTTATTGCTTACATAATCCAATAACAGGCGACTGACCTGTAATGGGAGCAGGAGAGTTGATGGGAACTGAAGACGCTCTTGTCCTGCCTCAGTTTTGACGAGGCGAAGGTGTTGTCAGCTGAGCCGGTCCCTGACAACTGCAGCTTCTTTATGTACTTGTCCAGGTTGAGGCCCACCGACCATTCGTTCTGGATGGAGGAAGAGGAACTCTCCAGCAGTGAGCTGACCGAACTGAAGATGGCGCTGTGGAGCCTGTGGTGACAGGAGGTGATGGCGCGCCAGTCCAACACTGACACGGGCAGCTTCTGCAGCTGGTTGCCCATCAGAGGGTTGGCACACAGGGTGCAGGTGTTGGCAGAGGTTTTGTACGTCTGCATGTCCACCACATATGACCCTTTACGCCACAGTGTCACCACATCAAATAGTTATATCAATATCAATGATTGGTTGCATTTTTGTGGGTGTTTTGTGCAGGGGTTCTTAAACCAGTTCAACTCAGGTCTCTGTTCAACAGATAGATGTAACTCAGTTGTGCATTTCATCATCCCATCAATACTGTCCTAAAGTAACCTCATAGCATTTGCAGTGAGAGTTTGCCACGCCCACGAAGCCTTCATATTAAAATATGAGCTTTGTGGGGTGAGAAGAATCAACCAGGAAGAGTTTGTGTTTTAGGGGGTGTGTGAGGCTAGGACAGGAAGTCAAATGTTGCAGCGTCTATGTTTATAGCTTTCATTATCAATAGGCTACAACTTTCAGGGGAACCACATGACTAAGCCATTCCAAAGATGTACTGTAAGTATTTCATTTGGAAATTAAACAGCTTAATTCCTGGAATATTACCATTGCTAATATCCAAATGTGATTAGTATGATTACTAAGTTAAGTTAAAATAATGACTACTTCAAATGTAACATTTTAATTTCGAAAATCAACATGTAAGTGCATGTATAAGTTTGAAAAGACGATTCCAGTTTTTTTGTGTCAAATACATGTCATAGACACACACACACACACACACACACACACACACACACACACACACACACACACACACGTGGAGATCCACACATGTGCTAGCAGCAAGTCCTTGGCTATTTGCATATGTCGGTTGGTCTGTGTCAAAATGAATGAGGAATGAGAATGAGTTACAAATGAGGGTGTTGTTTCCATTTCCATTCACTGAATACTGGTAAAATCAGAGAGGCTAAAGATATAGCGAGAGGTGGAAATGGAGGGAGGAAATCCCCCTTCATGCAGACTGCAGTCGTGCTCTTTTGCGCTGCTCAAAAAGTTTATATTGTGATGTATTGTACCACTTTATATTCAAGTAGTTGATAAATTTATAGTGTACAGCTTCACATATGTGCAAAATTCATTGCAAAATTGACCACTACATAAGCAATAAATTCTAAGAGGCCGGTGCTAATGCTGGTTTTAGCATGGATGTTGTTAGGCACGCACGTGGCATAGCTGACAGCCATGCTAAAACCAGCTTTAACACTGGACTTGAGATTTATTGCATTTCTAAAACTGTTGCCATATTTTAAGATTGATTATTTTATAAAACCACATAAAAAATACAATAGTGACAAAATAAATAATTTATTAACAGACAATCATTCTTCCGCTATTATGAATGAATGTTGCTGGATGACATAGAATAGAACCAGAGCTAAACAATGCAGCACTACTGCCTAACATTAATTGTATTGCTGATATTTATCTGGATATCACCATTTGTTGTACAACTAGAAAAATATAACTGAATGAGTCGGCACTCCTCCTCGATGTTACGGGGGCTTCTAAAACTGATCCGGTCCTCGATTGTGATTGGTTATATCATGTTTGATGCCATTGTCAATTTACAATTTAGCAAGGCTCCAACCACTTTTTGTTCTATACTGCTGCAGCCATAAGAAAGTGAATGGAGCTGCCTGCGCTCCTTGAGTTTTTGCGGGCAGAGGTTTGTAGACTACAAGCAAACAAAAAATGTAGTTCCTCTTACTGAATGGTTGCCAAGTTCCCCACCACATACTTCCTGACTTCCTTCCGTACAGGGCCTTGTGGACTTAAATGCAGGCTACTGGTACAACTTAATAGAGTCTATCTAAATGTCCAAAGCTGATGAAAGTTATCTAGCAAAACTCACGCTACAGTAAGGTAAAGATGAGAAAACTATCAGCATAGCAAGCAAAGCTGTACAGTAGCACAAAGTCACAGTTTTGCACCTGAGTGGCCAGTACAGCATCAATCACTGAATGTCTGTTGTGGAAACGTTTCACTTTTTCCAGGTGAATGAATGCCATGGAAACCATAAATGCTGAAGATCAGGCAACCAAAAGGAGAAAGCATACACAACTTGCAATGTAAGTTCCCTCCTTTAAATTTGGCCTGGGGTTTAATGGAGTTGATTGTGAACTCATCAGAATGTTTGTATGAATATGCAGGGCCGGTTCTAAGGAGGCGGTCGCCTAGGGCACCAAATATATTTTTCCTTAAGTTTTTCTCTTATATTTTCAGAAAAGGGGGTCAAAACTCAAATCTGGCCTAGGGCACCAAAAAGGCTAGAACCGGCCCTGTGAATATGCAACTTGTGCAAGATGGCCTTAAAGCCATGAATGCTATGCTTTCTTCATGCAGGGCAGTTCATGCTGATGACAAAGATGAGGTGAATAACCAGAGGGGTCAGAGGTAAGCAATAGCCTAGTATCTCTGATATTCAATCAGAATTCCATGTTTTACACGTCTTCATAGCTTTCATCCATTTAGGTTTTACTTTACCTGAAATGGTCACTTCACTTCAAATGTTGTATTATAACTTTCTTACTTAGTAACATTTAGTGCATGAGACATAGAGCCTGCTCTGCCCCTTCTTGTAGAGTGTGTCAACCCGTTCAGTTTCTTGTCAATATGAGGTCTAAGGTATTTGTATGCCCCCCCCCCTTTTTTTTTGTAATGCTCAGCTGAATATTTGTCCTGCATCAATCCACTGTACAACACCAAACTGTATTACACATTTTCAATGTCGCACAGTAAAACTGTACTGTAACATGGACATGTCAGTGACTATGTTGAGATGGTCTCAGTTCAGTTTGTTTTAAAGGGGTCTGGAACAGTTGGAGCATTCGCATATGCACAGAAAATGCTGAGTCAACGGTCTTGTTATTATTTGATTGTAATTTGATGTAATTATTTGATGTATTTATTACAGCCCTTTGTATTTATGATTAGAATGGTGAAGGCTCATTCGCTTCCTTGGGGCATAAACATGTGTGGTGAAAGGCATACTTCTGAGGTGCAAAGATTTGCAAAGTCAGAGGATTGGTAAGAGATTTAAAATTTTACTGATCAACACTAAAATGTGTTAGGCTACTTGAAACCAAGAGTTTGTCTCCAATTTACACCGTTTCTTTTTTGTCCAATATTTTGATCATGTCAGTATCATCTTAGGTTTAAAGTGCACTTCAATCTGAATATACATGTATGCTCAAATTCATTTGTATATAATATTTAAATCTTGTGTGAAAAGAAAATGACAATCAATTTAATTGAATACACAGTTTAATGCATTAGAGCTAATGCATTTACATTCCATGAATTATTTTTTTTCTCTCACTGTGCCATATTGTGCCAAAGTTTTCATGCAAAGCAAAGAAGGGATCCCTATACAAATGGTGTCATTGAAGGAAAACTTGTGAAAGCTCATCATCATATTTCTGCAGTTAGTGAGAGCCATTCAGGAAATGCACATGCTAACCACAACTGCCGCTGTGAAATCTTCAAAGGACTGAAGCAAGTCCTTATGCATGCTAATGTTATATTGCATGTTCAGGGGTTAGAATCAGATCAGAAGATACATAAGACAAAGAGTGATTAAATGGGTTAAAATGGGTCCATTTCCATCAACCTTCCATAATGTAACTGTCTGGCATGATCAGGCAATATGTTGTCTCTCTACCACGATTTTGAAGAATTGGCAGAAAAGCTTCAATTTTATTACATGAAAATCATTATAATTATAAGCCTATGGGTAATAATGTGGTCAATGACGTATCTAATTGCACCTGTCTTTTTTAGGTGCAACAGTCCAGTGAAACACCAATCCTTTTCTGTCTGAAGAATATCTTTCATCCTGTGACCACATGGCATAACTCACTAGTTCACCCAGTTTGATTGCTTGATAGTGAGTGGAGTGCTTTATATGAACATGTTTGGCCTGTCAAAGAGCCATGGTCCTAGGATGCCATGAGAAGAAATCACATCTGAGTGATGTCTACTGGTGCTGGGGAAATGACCTATAGTTTGGCCTAGTCCCATTTCTACCTCTTCCACTTGTTTTTGGCCCCAAAACTTGATTTTGCATGTTCACCTGAAAGTGTAGTGTGTTCCAATACTTTCAAGAGTAAGGAGAAGTGCTTTTCACACCTTAAAATCACCCCTTCAAACGGAGAAGTCAGGTGTAGACTTAGAATGACGTGAAGATGGAATTACCCACAATTCTTTGTAAAGTCAACCAGCTAAAAGAAAAATGGCGGAAAAGAACAACACAAATATAACTATATTTCTGTCAGGTCCACTGAAGTAAAAAAAAAAAAAATAATGAAGGAAACAGCGAATAGAAGTTACAACTTTCATGTCTGGATGACATCCAGAGGTGGATGACCAGAAATTTTCTGAAACTCAATGGCAATAAAACCGAAACCCTTCTCATCGGCACCAAATCCATCCTCACTAAGTTCCAACGCATCCCGGCTACCCCCATCACCATTGACGGTCCTGGTCCACTCATTTGTTACTTCCCGCCTTGACTACTGCAATGCCCTCCTCTCTGGACTCCCCACCAAGCTCATCAGCAGACTTCAAATTATCCAGAACTCTGCCGCCCGGATCATAACCCGAACCAAAGCTCACGACCACATCACCCCTATCCTCATCCAACTTCACTGGCTCCCTGTTTCATACCGCATCCAATACAAAGTCCTTCTCCTCACCTATAAAGCCCTCCACAACTTAGCCCTCCCTTACCTCTCTGACCTCCTCCAGGAACACAATCCCTCCCGCTCCCTCCGCTCATCTTCTGCAGGCCTGTTAACCACTCCCACGTCACGCCTCAGTACAATGGGTGCCAGATCTTTCAGCTGTCTTGCACCCAGGCTCTGGAATCCCCTCCCCCCACTCATAAAACAGTCAGACACAATCACAACATTCAAATCACAACTCAAAACCCACCTGTTCAAAATGGCATATAACCTTTAGCCACTGGTTTTATTTATTTGTCCTTTTAAGTAATGACTGTTTTTAATTTTCCTTTATTTTGACATGATTTTACCTTGTATGGTGACCTTGGGTGTTCTGAAAGGCGCCTTCAAATAAAATGTATTATTATTATTATTATCATTTATCATTAACAACTTAGTGAGAATTACCCTAATTTAAACAGAATGGAAGGGTTATACACTGCCACCATCTCTGATTCACCTGCATAGCCTACATTTAGGCCTAAATGGACAACAATAACAACAAATATTGTTTACATGGGTAATGCACTAGTTTTTTTTAATGTTGGGATATCTTAATTTGGTTTAAATACTACCACTCATGTGGGTGATTTTCTCAGTAACGTAAGTCAGCAGGATGATTATGTACTGTATGACAGCTTTGATTGTAAGTTATTTTTGTTCTTAAACCCTTATTTGTTCCATCCCTAGTGACTGTAAGCTATTTTTGTTCTTAAACCCTTATTTGTTCCATCCCTAGTGATTGTAAGCTATTTTTGTTCTTAAAACCTTATTTGCCCCGTCCCTAGTGACTGTAAGCTATTTTTGTTCTTAAACCATTTGTTCCTTACCAATTGATTGTAAGCTATTTTTGTTCTTTGCCCCGTCCCTACTGAAGTCCCTATTATTATTTGAATTTTGACATGGGGGGGGGGGGGATTCAGAACCATGCATTAATGCAAAGCAATCTACTAAAAATGTTCATTGCATATTCTATCGTAAGCATTGATTTTATACTCTGTCCTTCCATGACTATGTAGAGGTCTTTCAAGTGGTCATATTTTTTTTGGACATACTGTTACTACATTAGCAATTCTTCCAGGCTGTTTTAAATTGAATCACTAGCTTTCAGTCTTCACTTGTTTTAAATGACATTGTAGTCTAAGTAAAGTGTTTTAATTGACTCTATAGCTAAATTTTTGCTTCATGACATTTGCATTAACTGACTGATTTAATGTAAAAACCATATGGCCATATACCTCTGTGAAGCTGATCCTAGTTTTAAGATGTCTGCTATTGGCTTATTTTCTACACTTTTTATAATAAACCTTTGCACTTTTTGTAATCAACAACATAGATGAATGATCTTGTGTCTTGAGTCATGCAGTAGGGATGTTATACCTTGTTCCCTGCCCACCTGTGTTTAATGATTAGTTGTCTTGTATTTAATCCCCTGTTTTTCAGTTGTTCCTTTCTGTGTCATTGTCAGGGGTGCTGCTAGAAATTTTGGGCTCTATGACAAAAAATAATTTTGGACCCCTCAAATATTGATTTTAATATTAAAAATTGCTCTGGGCCCCCCTGTCAGTGCTGGGCCCTTAGAATCATCCTAACTTTCCCCCCCTAGCGGCGCCCCTGGTCATTGTAGTAGTACAGTAGTGCTCACCTTCTCCGGAATTGAGAAAGTTAGTTTAAACATTGAGGGTTCAATGAATGGATAAAAGTAAAAAAAATAATGAAGGAATAAGCAGATATTAAATTAGAAAAATATGCTTTATAAATTGACAATAGAAAAAAAAGAAAAACAATGTTTCATACTACTTAGTCATTAGACAAGTAAAGAAAACATTATTCACGTTTTCCCTGTTCACTTGGATTTTCCAATGCTTGAATTAAGCACATAATTGCTTGGTTTGCATTAAATGGCAACTTGCAATGGTGTTTTTCTTAGTTATTCTGTAAAATGGAATATATACATTTAGGAGTGATATTGATTGAATACATGTCAGTCTTGCAATTTGACATAAATAATGCTTCACAGTATAAGTTAGTATTTTCCACATACTACCACATACGCATCTACACATGTACTGTAGATTAATAAAAAAAAGACACAGATTCTCCACTATAACCTTGCTCTGACCCTAGAGTATAGATCTAGAAACTTAACTTCCTCATCTTTTGATTGCGTACTAAAAAAAAAAAACTTGGGGAAGATGGTCCAAGTTAACGACCGAACGTACATGTATATGCATAAAAAAGACACTGAGTCTCCACTATGACCTTGCTCTGACCCTGTAGCCAGACCCTATAGATCTAGAAACTTCACTTCCCCATCTTTTGATTTCCACATCATTTGATTGCCCAAACAAGGTAGGCAATTTTACAAGTAAGCCCTGGTCAAGAGAGGAGCTCTCACACACACACACACACACACACACACACACACACACACACACACACACACACACACACACACACACACACACACACACAGATTAAACTCTTGATTTTGTCTGCACAGCATCATATTTGTACAAGATAATATCTACTTGACTGTGGACAACTAGGAGGCTTTGTTGTGGATGCATTCTGTTAAACTCCATCTCCTTGATTTTTTTTTTTTTTTTTTTGTGCCCCCCTCCTCCCCTCCCAACACATACTACTATGCAGAACGACTTAACCATGAGCCAAACGCAAGAATTATGACAACAGAGAAGATAATGTCAGGCAGTGACATTTCATGGAAGCCTTTAGCCTTTAAAGCGATTGTTTGGTGTCATTCAAGCATAGCCCTGCTCCATCTGGTTCAAAATTCTGAACCCCATCCAACCGTTCCTTTTTGATGGAATCCTCCGATGGACAACCGTCTTCTTGGAGGTCGGGGGCAGGAGTCCTGAAAGAACAGTTCATTGAGGTAATGGCTAACTGGACACTCGGAACATTTAGGAAAACACTGATTGATTGTTACTCTAGATGAACTCACCTTTCCTCACCGACATTGACCAAGATGTCTATAGAGCTGTCTTTTGTCAGTTTAAACCTATGTTGCAAGCAGAGAAAAATTTTCATGTGAATCTTTGTGTTTTTCCCTGTCAAAGTCAACCCTATGCATAGATGCTCATGGGAAGCATTTGGAATTGTTCAAATTGGCAGTTGTCTACACACATTTGTTCAAAAAGTTGTGGGATGGTTACCTCACCTCTTTCCAGAAAAGGTCAGAATTTGTTCCTTTGAATTTTCCATCAAATACCTAGATTATGAAGACAAAACTGTCAAGACACATTATAGTCACATTACAAAGCCACAGCTACATTATAAAATACCTAACAGGATACTAATGAGGTTATGCTTAAATAATTATTAAGCTGATGCTCAAAACATCAATACTAACTACATTAGATGTACTGCCGAGCAGTACAAATATGACTGCCACGCCTATTCCATGAAAATATTCAATTGTTGAATCAAAACAGAAAACAAAGGTTCCATGCTGTCCTAGTGGGCCTATAGGCCCACCAAGTTTCATGGACCCTGCTATTTCAGTGTCTTAGGAATTCTTGCCAAAATTGGCTAAAGAAAAAAAAAAAAAATCCAGAAGAATTGCTTCGCCACCTGGTGGTCATAATGAATGTTAAAAATGAATGCAGAATCAAATTTCACTGGAGGATAAACTGTTTAAAGAATAGAAAAACACTTTTATGGCTGCTATGTGGGACATATTTCTGCAGTCTGAAAGAGAGACTAAGGCTACAGACAGTGGACAGCAGAATATGTCTGATAAAATTTGTCATACCTTGAACTCTGCAATAACCAAACAGCCAAAAATGGGTCACCAGGCCTATTGGTACTTTTGTCCATGATATGAGAGAGAAGATCGTTTTGTTCTGTGAACATTTAAATTTGTTCGATTTTTTAAATTAGATGATGCTATCCCCAAATAGCCTACTCAACTTCACACAGGACTTCATACTGTGTGAGAGCACTGGTTCACACTGAATGCACTGAGATTGATGAGCATGTAATGGCTGGTAGACTTTTGAATTCACAAAACATCTCAAATGTATACTCATAAAATGTTTCCTTTTGATAATTTTTCATAGAGACATTTTTGCAAACTTCTAAATGTTTGCCGTAAATTCTCTAATTACAAAGTATAAAGGAGGGTTCATAAAAGAGTTAGTGGCGGACGGATGATGAGTTTTGCGGGGTGGTTGCGGATGAAAAAATTGCCTATCTGCATATCCCTATTGTCCTCTCAGTCGGATTTCAGAAATACGTCTGATTGATAAAGCCAGACTATCTTGTCACAATCAGTCCTCGACAATGCCGAACGCTGAGATGCAATTGGCCCTACAGTCACCACAAGTTAACTTCCCTGGGATACAAATTCTAGACTTTGATCAAACATGGTGTAGCACCTTTTCTTTGATAATTTATTGATTTTCAGAAGTGTAGCCTTCTTGAGCATTTCCGTGGAAAGTGGACTTTTCGTCACCCCCATATAGCCATTAGGACGTGGTATTTGTATTATGTGAATGAATGCATTAAATTTCATGAAATCTATATTTGACTGTAGGCCATGGCCTACAAACGACTTGTAAAGAGTGGGTTGACTAGACTTCCGAACACAGTTTAGTAGACATGTCTTTGGAGAGACTATATAAACATCTTTCTTCAGGCATTTTTTGAAGGTGGACTTACTGGTTTAGGATCAATGTGCTTTTTTAAATAAATAAATGTTTGTTCTACTTACCAACTTGTCAACAAATGCTGTGTAGTGGAAAGCTCTACGAAGGAAGTGAATTACAGTATACCAAACTGCCTAGACTGGACTTTGATCATTTGTTCTCATTGAACATTTCTTAGTTATTTATTGAACATTTGTTATCAGAATGGCCTTCTCCCTCCACACCTCTAGAGCCCGCTAGTCAGCTGACTAGGAACCGGATATTATTTGCTCACCTGGCGATTGCCCAACAGCTGATATGATGTTGTGGCGAAATGAGATGACTGGTAACTCGGTAACACTATATTGGTTGACAAACAAACATTGCACATACTGGTACAAAATGTACCTTACTGGTTTCTCTGAATCAGTGCAGTTGTGATTTCCAGTCTGAGTGCATCTTCATGTTTTTCTTTTTTTTAATTGTTTCAAATTAAACAGAAAAAGGGGCGCACCTTGCATCAAACGTCCTTTATTTGTGCACAGATGCGTTTCGGCGTGTACCTTCTTCAGTGTGCAACAATGTTACAATGTGAATGCGTAACCACGGATGCAAGGTGCGCCCCTTTTTCTGTTTAATTTGAAGTTTTCCTTTGGGCCAGCACCCTTAAAAGTAATAATGAACCCTGAGTGAAGCCTGCTCCCTGCTACAATTTTTTTAATCGTTTAAAATGTGCCTAAAGTTTCATATTCCCTATTCAGCTCCTGTGCATCCATCTCTTTTGCCATTCCTAAACATAATATTTGGTGTTTATTGTTGCTGGTTTTTAACATAAAAACAAAAACACATGATTCATTCTATGAATAGTTAGACATATTGTTGATGAAGTCTTTTATGCTTTCAGGCTTTTCTTTCAAGTTCAGCAAGACTTAAGTACATTTAAATTTAAAAATGGCTAACCTAAGTGATAATACTGTCATAATACTGTCATAATACTAAGCATTTGGCCTGTCAAAGGTCATTCTATCTGGACAGGGAGTCATTGGGCGGGCTTAGTGTTTATTGAATCGGCTTGTTAGTTGCACTGATTGGTTGTAGCTGTCATACCCAAGGGTTTATCAGTCGTGGTCAGACTACACATTTTGTGGCTTGTCAGGCTAGAGTTTTGCAGATGTACAAGAATGTGCTAGCTTGAGCAAGAAAATTTTTGTACTTGCAGAAATATATCTTAAAATACTGTGGTGAGTGGTGACTGACTGCCTGTCATTGATTGGCTAGTCAGTAGGCGGTGCAATATGCTTGGCTCTTCAAGATGTTAACAAATCACTGCCAATTCATAACCATAATAAAAATGTTTTGCATCTGTTTTGAACATGAAATCAATTTATACAGATCCTAACCATCCAACCATGAATATGAGGTGTGTACATTAACAGGTGGGACCACACATACTTTCTTATTTCAGATTGTTTTTTATTCAACAAGTTCAACAAAGATTCCATGGACAAACATTAAAGACACTGTTCATATTGCTCAGTAGGTCACAATGCCAAGGTCACAAACTGTAGTCTTATAAGCCTAACATGAGCCCATGTATTTTCTCTTCTGAGCAAAATTCAACAGAACCCTGTTATTTGTGCATAATTTGTGATATTTGTGTAATAATGTAATTTAATAAGTTACATTATTTTATTGTCTATCAGCTACCAGATATCTGTTTTGCTCAATTAGTCAGATTCACTATGAAAATGACATTGAAGACAAAAATAATCCCTTTTACTGTATGTGGTCAAGAGATCTGGGTTGGGTATGGCATAACAATTAGGTTTTCTTTCCTTTGAACATTTGTTGAATGATCTGATTTTGTATGTTTTGTATAGTTATGTTTTTTTTTTCAGGTTGATCAAGCTCAGCAACACTAGCCGTACTCTAAATTGAATCTGCTCAGCGAGTACGTCTAGAGCCATAGGTCTTTACTCAGACATCGGTGGTGTCTATCCAATCACAAAGCTCTAGGTTGTATTCAAACATTGTGGAGTTTAACCAATCACAACGTTCTATCTGGACAGGGAGTCTTATCATTGTTTGAATCAGCTTGTTGATTGTCTGATTGGTTGTAGCCCTCGTACCTGAGAGTCTATCAGTTATGGTCAGACTATACATTTCATGTTATAGTCTGGCTTTTCAGGCTACAGCAACACAGGTTCCTGTGTCAATTAAGATGTGCAATGCAATGATGTCATGCACAACTAACAATGTGATTCCACACACCCAAGGAAGCTTGGAATCTAGCCTTAGTGCTCAACGGTTTGCTCATCATTGTGATTAAAAATCAACTTTTAAGGAGAAACCTATTGCAGCTAACTTTAAGAAGACTGGAGACTTCATACAAGTCTAACAGTGATTTCTTTGAACTATCATAAGCTACATCTGTAGTCAATACTTCCCGCAGGCGTTTAGCCAAAGACTGAGGACATGACACGTCAGTGCTCACAGAATCATGTGATCCCAAAGAGGCTTGGAATCTAACCTTAGTGCTCAATGGTTTCCTCATCAATGTGATTTAGGCTAAATCCACATTTTCAGTAGAAAACTATTGCAGTTAACTAAGTCAGAGATATAGACAGTCATTTTATAACCATCCTAACCTAAATCTGCAGGAAAAACTTCCTACAGCCACAAAAACTGTGGATTTAGTCTTATAGCCTTTTTTTCTTTTTAGATTTACGTCTATCCTTTAGATGTGAGTCCATGAGACTTATCAAATGACCAAGTAAATAGCTCTTACATTTTTGGTCTTTAGTAGAGTCAACAGGACACTTAACTAGAGATGATAAATGAAGCATGGGAAACCAACAATCAATATTTAGCATTGTTGCCTTGTGTTGTTTGATAGTTTCTTCATCGCTGGGTTTGTATGATGTGCAGTCATGGTCCAGGGATCCATCTGGTTCACTACAATAGAAAATAAGTGAATGTAATTAGGAAATATTTTGCATAAATGCTAATAGAAGCATAACAAATTCCTTTATAGGACATCACACACCAATTTTTGTATTGTAGCGAAGAAAGCTAATGAAGTTTTCCTCAATGATATGGTCACTCTCCTCTTGCAGGGTAGGAGTCCTAGAAATTGCATTACATTGAAATCATTGAGATTTGGTACAGAAACTGAGAAGTGTTCTGAAATCACTGTAAGCCTACAGTATAATTGAAATCTAATTCTCACCAGTTCCCAAGAAAATGGTCCACTCTCTTCATTGATTTTGTTTTTCTCAATGGGAGCCTATAGTAATGGAAACAAACAGATCATACAAAAACATTGAACTTATTTATTATCTCATTTTTTAAGCAAGAGTTCATTCAAGTTTATTTTCTTTTATGTGCATTCATGTCAATTTGGTTAAAAAAAATGTGCGTTATATAAATGACACATGGATAGACATGTAATTAAACTATTTCCGTCAAATTTAATCACAGTTAATTAACATTTAATCACATAATTATCCCCTATAAGATTCAAGAGTTAATTTAGCCCCAATCTAGCCATTCAAATCTGTACATGGATTAGATGTCACTAAGTTTGAGGTGTTTCCAAATATGCCTCAACAAATTGAAGACCCTGCTAGTGATGTTGGCCTATGAAGGCCGTAGACATCCCTTTAAAAAAATTAAGCATGATTCATCACAAGAGATGTGAGTTTCCTTCTTAAGAACAGCTGAAATTAGTAACAGTGTTTCATAATATTGCATCCATGGTCTCCAGTGTACAGTTCAGAATGGGGTGGCTTTTCTGTTGTAACTATATTTGGGCAAAATAAAAACTGTGCTGTATGAATGTTGAAGGGAGTTTCCTGATGAGGTAATGTGCTGTGTGTTTGTGTGTGTGTGGCCATCTTGGTCATGGCTCACTCAGATCTCTCTCATTGGTAAAGTAAAGGTTTAACCATAGTAAGGTTACATTGAGGCTGTTTAAAACAAGATTTTTTGTCTTTGGATTATTTATCTGTTGGCTAAGAATGTCCAGTAATGCTTCCTGTTACAGCCTTTGAAGTACTAGGTAAAGAGCAGGTAAGAATGGCATAACAAGAAGTATCTACATTGCAGAACAGATTATGTTAATAAGTTACGATTCTCTTGACAGCAGCAGCCAGCGCTAATAACTGTTTCCATCAGCTGTCAGTGTTGTTAACACAGATAAAGCTATAAGTAGTATTTTGGTACCTTGTTGGCATGTGCACATTGTAAGATGGCTTTGTAACATGGCGGTTAATAGCTCATCCACTCCCTTTAATTACTCATTTCAGGAATCCCTGAGTTTATTAGCATAGGCAGGGTGCGATTTATGAAAAAATCAGAGGGGGGGATGATTCTGAAACAGCATTGCGTTGGTGACGTCATTACTAGACACCATTACGTCATTACGTCATTACTAGACCCTAGATTTTACTAGATAAAATAGCCAATGCAAATTGGGCCAGCTAGGCATTCCTTGGGTATTGTTTAAGCATTTTGCCTAGATTATGCCATTTCTTGGTCATTTTCCACTACTGGCTGAATGACCTAAAGAAATTGTCATCCCCGCGATTCAGAAGGATATTTTGCCTGATACATTGACAATACACGCATTTCATATCAAGACTTAAATTATGCCTATGACAAACAGTTCGTTTTCTTTTGCACTAAGTTGTTCAAGCAATGTGATAACATCACCGAAGTTTCCTTTCGTTTTCCAAGCTTTAGTCTTTCCAGTGAGAAAAAAACACCTGCGCATAGGCTGAAGTTCGCGGCAAAGTTCGCCAGTTGTCACGCACACAATTCGGGACACAGGACGCATTTTTTACATTTTATAATTCGCTTGTTTATGCGCGCTAGATGTTCTTTAGTCACATCACATGGCTTGCATACTGTCATGCAATATCAAGGGGGGATAAATGTTATCCCCACCGGAGATAAAATTATTCAAGCAGAGGGAGGGATACCAAAACCAGAAGTGGGGATTTCTGAGCCATCCCCCCCTACAAATCGCACCCTGCAGCATAGGTAATTGTTTATTAACGAGCACAGATTCATGAATACAAAATATATATTGAAGTCACTAAAAGTGAACTGTTTTGCCTCACCTTGTGAAACTGTCAATGCAGTTAATATTCCTTTCTCTCATGTAGATTGTTCTTCTGTTAGGTCTACCAGTATCTTCAGCTAGCTAGTGTATCCACTCTGTAACACAGATTCTTCTTAGCCACTTCTTAAAGGTGCTTGCATTTCATACTTGCATTTTGGCAGCCAGAGATCATTATAGGTGAGACAAAATATTACGGTTTCGTTTTTGTTATCCTGCTTCTTCAGCCTGTATTTCAGTGTCAGCACTGCTTATGTGGTATTTTCAGACCAACTTGGAATTCAGGCTACACTAGTCAGCATTCCCATGTTAGCAGCATATGAAGCTAATAATGATGATTCAAACAGCCACTGACAAACATTTTAGGGTAAATTTCATCTCTGTCGATTTATGTAGGCCTGTATGATCTGTATTTCCCTAATTTTAGACTAGCAATAATAACTCACCAATTGGATAAATAGCAAATGGCGAAGGTTCTCTCCCCGTCTTCCACGTGTGCTCTAACCATACAGTCAGGAAGCCTATGCTGTGCGTGGAAGGGGGGCAGGACTTAGAGGGAATGCACTCAGACTTGTTTGGGCAGCACATCAGGAGACGTACAGGGAACAGTGTGCAGGCTGTGGTTGTTGTTATTACAGCGCGTTTCAGGCCAGTAGTTTAATTTGAAACATTGGAAAATGGCCATGAACTGAGAATGAGAGGCTTTTAAAGCACTGGTGCATTACAGGCACTGTTGGCCTGCTACCACCAATGTCGTCTTTCTTAACTGCAAATATCCTTCTGCATGTTCAATTCTTTGAGACAAAATTGTCTCAAGTTACAATTTCTTTGACAGAGTTTTCTGGTGGCCTATGTGGTTTTAGACCACTTATTGTTTGTTGGTGTTTGCCAATATTCTGGCCCTTTGTATTATTTCATGAGGTATTAATGGTGTTGAAGAAACACAGAATGGCTCTATAGTATAACTGCATACTACAGTTTGTTTACAATTCTAATGTCTACAGCCCTGCACTGTACTGCTTCTTCCACCAGAGGCCACTGTTGGGCCTAGTTTGTTGTGAGAGAGTCACCCTACCCCACCAGAACATTGCAAGGAGATGTAATCTATTTTTTATTAGGATAAATATAACATGCACAAAGAGCAATATTACAGGGTGTGTGTGTGTGTGTGTGTGTGTGTGTACTAGTGGAGTGCATTTTAAAGTTCTCTCCATGAGCAAAATTTCCCATTGGCCCCATGGATAATCATTGTTGATCACACAGATATGTAGGTCATCAGAAAACTTGCATTAAATTTTATAGAAAACACACACACACACACACACACAAACACACACACACACACAGTTGATTCACATATAGTGAAGATACACTGTAATTTAGAATAGATTTTTTTATTTTAAAATATGTACAGTATATTATACACAGTAGAGTACACTTTGTTATAAGTGCGTATAAATAGTCCTAAAAATATATAGGCTAGTCAGGATAATACTTTATTTACTTAGCAGTACTTCCATAAAAAGGAAAACAGAACGATAAGAGATTTTCAATGTGTAATTATAACTTAATGGATTCCAAAAATCACTAAGTCAAATCAAAAAATCATTACTGTACTTTCAGCATTGTTACTTCTGCCAAGGAAGTTATGACTTCGCCATTTTTTTTTTTTTTTTTTTTTTTTTTTAGCAACTTACAGCAGAAGTTACTGACAGATTTGCATTATATTTGCCCAAGGAAGAACTCTTTAAATTGTGGTGATGATTGGTGACTCATGACTCATTTTTTAAAATGAATTCCTCACTACAGACTACAGATATCACGTCCAGCTGTAAATGTCAGAACTCTAGGGGGCGTTAGTGACCTTATTGCCTCAGTCTTCACTGTCTGCCTTTCAGGTTTATTTATAGTTTACACACACACACACACACACACACACACACACACACACACACACACACACGCACTGTGATGCCACGAGAGGCTGTGTCCTGGAAGGGTGCTACATTCCCCTAAGATGGCTTCAACCACGCCCAGCTATGGCTCCATCTAGTGGTTTGAGTCCGGAGCTCGAACCACGCCCGGGTATGGCTCCATCTGCTGGTTTGAGTCCATCGCTCAACACTGCACTCCAGCACACCTGAGGCTGATCACGGTCTGATGAGCTGAAGGCCTTTTTAAGGGCTAGAGACACAGTCAGAGAGTGAGTGGAGTTTGGAAGACAAGCACTTGAATGTGTTCAACTTGGATGTGCTTCAAAAGGATCCGATCGGTGGACGTTTTGGAAATACTTTATTTGGATTTATCTCTGGATTGACCACGGGCTACACTGTAAAGTAAGGACTGAAATTTGTTTGTGAAGAAGATGTTTAACTGAAGAGCCTGTTTTATGAAATACCATTGAGACTGTTTATATTGTTTGCCTGAAGAGCCCGGTTTATGATTTCACCTTTGAAGAAAGACTGTTTATGTTGCTAATCTGGAGATCAACAGTAACCTTATTTAAGACTTTTTAGATCTAATTCCCCTTTTCTGTTAATTATTTAATAAAATACTGATTTTGACTTAATCCTGTGTCCTTGCACTGCTTGAATTGCCTGCCTGAGTGTGAGCAGCCTCTCATGACATCACAGCACACACACACCTCTATGCCTCCTGCAGGTGAGTGCAGTCTCCACTTTGCTCTAGTCTTGTCCCAGCACCCAAGACAATCAGCTGGGTGTTGTTGGTGCCGGTGCCCTGAGGAGGGCACTCTCTGCATTTCTAGATTATCTTTGTTGTGTTGCATGCTCTTGTATTACCTGTAATTACTGGTTCTGTACTATGAGGCCTCTTCACACCAGTTCCGACAGCATTGCGGAGCACTTTTGAATACAACTATTATGTTTGTCCCAGCACACCGGCACTACAAGCAACGAACACAGGACATTAGCTTGTAGAATCACCAATGGAATAAACGGCTACAACAAAATAGACTTCAATCATATTCAACAATCGACAGAGTTGGGCGTTGGTGAGAGAGGTTGCATTGAAAACAATGGAATAGAATGTCTGAAGCAGAGTGCGGAGCACTTTGTTGGAACATGTCAGCTTCAATCAATTAATGAGCATCCTCCTGAAACTGAACTTGGCTAAATCAAATCTATTTATTATTGGCTTTTTGTCTTTAATCGGATAGGACAGTATAGAGATGGACAGGAAGCAAGTGGGAGAGAGAGATGGGGTGGGATCGGGAAATTACCTTGGGTCGGACTCGAACCCGGGTCCCCGGAGTAATGGTATGACGCTTTAGCCCACTGAGCCACAGCGCCCCCAAAATCAAATCTATTTAAATGTAGCTTTTTTGTCTTTGAAAGTTGATACTTGTTCAGCAAAGTTATTCTGTAGCAAAGAACATTAAGGTCTAATTGAAGAATTAGCCAAGAGAAATTCTTGAATTTCCTACTGGTATCTCTCTCTCCATCTTAGCAAGGCCGTTTTTGTTGTTGTTGTTGTTGTTGTTGTTGTTGTTTGTTTCACATCAGTATTTACATCAACTAATGTGTTTGTTATCATTGTGGTGTCCCAATGTCATAACCCTAATCTTCAAAATTGTCTGAGGTTACAATTTGCTTGGCAGAGTTTGCTGGTGGGCTACTGTGGTAAATAAGTAGACCACTTACTGTTTGTTGGCATTTGGCAGTGTTCTGGCCCTTTGTGCTATTTCATGAGTTTGTTATTTCTTCAATTTGTGTACAATAGATAGATGGATAGATGGATAGACAGATAGATACTTTATTGATCCACAAGGGAACATTCAGGAGGAAATTCAATTCCAATGACTACAGTACTGCACAGTATTGCTTCTTCTACCAGAGGCCACTGTTGGAGTTTAGTTTGTAGACGGAGTCACCCCGCCCCACCAGAATATTGCTGGGAGATGTAGGCTATTTCTTTATTTGGATAAATATAACATGCACAAAGAGCAACATTCAAACCTTTGTTTTTGAAACAACATTACATTTATAAAGTATTCAAATTCATGTTTGAATTTTATATAGTACAAATAGTTAACAGGAACAAAAAAAGGTTGGCGAAAAAAGGGGGATGTTCCCAAATGGTAATTGTTACCAAATTTATTTTTCTACCCTGGTCCAGTTTTAATTTTTTTTTTTAAATAGGTCATAATATCTTAATTAAAACATGTTGCTTGATGCCATCCCTCAGTCATGTTCTCTTGCATGCTTCAGTTCACCTGTATGAATAAGCTTTAATAAAGACAATAATACCCAATTAACAAATAGACAATACCCAATTAACAAATCTATAAAGACAATACCCAATTAACAAATCAACCAATCAGCACACAAATATATTTTTTATAAACAGTTTTAACAAAACAAACTGAATCATTAACTGAACTTTAAGTAACTAATGATTAACTTATTACACATGCTGTACTTATTGTATGATGACTACATGATTAACTACTATTTATCACCCAAACAATGCTATAAAGCAGTAATTATCACCTCTGGTTCTAATCCCTGGTTTAAGCAGACCATACACACACACACACACATCCTGTTTAAAGTTAAGGTAAGTATGCCTAAACCTAAACCTTGTCAAGCATGCACACACCCCATTTAACGTTGAGGTAAGTACACCTCACACTTGTTCCCTGTCAGGTGTGGGTCACAGGTGAGGGTGAACTTGAAGTAGAAAGGCCCCTTCTTCACCCTACAGCTGCGGTAGTGGGTGCCTCTCTGCAGGTAGACGTTGCAGCGTCCCAGACGGTCATCACTCCACCGGTCCTCATCCCAGACCTCCAGACGAAGCAGTTGGGTCGTGTCCACGTAGCCAAAGTCGAAGCGCTGGTTCCAGGTGGGGTTGTTGGAGCGGATCATTCGGGAGCGATGGTAGGTGCTTCCATACCACAGCTTGACGTAGCCCTCAGTGCTGCCCCAAGTGTCGCCCTTCAGACCTCTCGCCCGAAGGACCGTCACCACCAGTCGGCCGCGCTGGATGCGTAGTGGGCAGCAGTTAGGGGCGACATTGGGTCGTGCGCTACACTTCGGTGGAGACGCCTTACTCTGTCTATGGGATAAGATGTACTTGCGGATCTCCCTCTGGAGATTCTGTTTAATAACGGAGTCGGAGACAAGCTCGTGCAGAGGAAGGACAGAGTAGGTGACGATGTCAGGCTTGGTCTTGAGGCTATCGAGCCACTTGCGGAACCCTACCGAGTCGTTACGAGTCAGAGAGAACTGACCAAGCCACCCATTGCCACCGGAGACCTCAGTGTGGTGGTTGAGGAAGCCCGAGCTGTAGCCACCAATGCTGGCCTGGTTGTTGATGATCTTGGAGCAGCTTGAGGCTGACAAAGAGGACTTGAAGAGGCCCAGGCCCACGGACAGACCAGAGTTCAGGCACTTATTCACCTGGTCGGTGGACACGCTGTTAAGGGTGATGAGACAGGTGCGGATGGAGGTGACGCGGCGGAAGCGGCCGCCCAGGAGCACGCGCTGGATGTAGTGCGTCCCGAAGACGCTGATTAAGCGGCGGTAGTGGTAGGAAGAGTAAATACGTGGCAGGGAGTCTAAAGCCCGACGGAAGTCAGGGCTTAGGGGTGGGTTACTGCGAACACGATAGCTAGAGCACAAACAAACAAAGAAATAGATAAACAAAGTATTGTTACGACATTTGAAAACAGGATTATGCATAACCATTCTCCTCTACAAGAAAATAAAATGTCAACTGTTGTCCCTTGACCTTTTCTTGAATGGCAGTTTTGAGCAATTGTAACTTTGCATTCACACCAAGAGCTAATAAAGCTGTAAAATTGCCAGGTCATTCACTTTCTATGTGCAAGAGCGACAAAAGCGACCAAAGCTGCAAAAGCTACTAGCTGTAAAAGTTGAGCAATATTAGCGACCAAAAAAAGGTTAAAAAACGGTCAAATATATGCAATTTAGCAATGACCTGTTTCAGCTGAAAATCTAAATGCTGTACATTAAATGGAATGACAACAGGCATGTCATGAGCGAATGAGCAAACACAGAAATTTTAGCAGGCGATTTTACATTTGTTAGTGGCTCTTGGGTGTGAACGTACAGTAAGAATGCATTTTATTCAAAGCAACTGAGAAAACATACGACAAAAAAAAATAAAAAAAAAACATATAATATTTAAAAAACATAAATACAAAGCTTCTTATCCTATACCTAAATGACTGGTAGACTGACCTGTAGTGGGAGCAGGAGAGTTGATTGGAACTGAAGAAGCTCTTGTCCTGCCTCAGTCTAGACGAGGCGAAGGTGTAGTCGGCCGAGCCGGTCCCTGACAGCTGCAGGCTGGATTTGTACTTGTCCAAGTCGAGGCCCACCGACCAATCATTCTGGATGGAGGAAGAGGAACTCTGCAGCAGTGAGCTGACCGAACTGAAGGAGGCACTTTGGAGCCGGTGGTGACAGGTGGTGATGGCGCGCCAGTCTAACACCGACAGGGGCAGCTTCTGTAGCTGGTTGCCCATCAGAGGGTTGGAATGCAGGATACAAGTGCCGTCAGAGGTTTTGTACTTCTGCATGTCCACCACGTATGAGCCTTTACGCCGCAGTGTCACCACATCAAAGCCCTCGCCCACCAGGTTGTGCCCGGGCACAAAGGGAGCCCTGTCGCACTCACTATTCATACCTATGCTACAGGCATGGACCAGCACCAGAGGAGATGCCAGTAGTACGAGGCAGAACAGGCTTGGTGAAGCCATGTGGGCACAGAGGGTACAGCAGGCACGGCTTTACCTTGGAACAGGAAATTACATCATTACACACTAAACACTGAAAACACAAGTTGAATGAATTAGAAACACTTTAAAATAATGGTACAGTAGAGTATTTAGCATTAGTTAAGCATATATGACTAGTTACTCATGAACATCATCAGTTAGTGATTAATAAATAGGTTGTTAATGCTAAGTTCTTAGTAAGATCAAAATTTTTTGTTATTGTACTTTTCTTATTTATAAATGAAGAAGTAACCCTTAGTTTATAATTTGTATATTTCTACAATATACATTTAAAGAATTACTAAATAATACCAAATGTGTAACCAAAAGTAGACAAGTAATTTCTCACAGTAGTTTTAATGACCATTTGTTCATACTTAAGTTAAAAAATAAAAAGTTACATTGAATTACTGGAGACTTTATTTATTCAATCAATTTAGGCACACACTTTGTACTTGGTTTTCTTTTATTTCCATGGCTGGTCCAAATTCAGGATATGAACGGAGGCCACAAGCATGTTTAAAACTAATATCTATAACAGTTCTGTGGAAATGTGACCAACCCGTCTTAAATCATGAAGGCCAAAGTAAAGAATTTCCATTCTAGTATGCCCCCTAATACTCACTTCTAAATAAATAAATAAATAATTTTGATATATACATAGTTATTAATTTGCATTTATTGATGTTCATAATCATTTATTTATTTATTTTAGGTTACAAGAGGATTGTAATCATTACAGTATTGAGGAACAACTGTTTTTTCAGGGTTGACTAAATAATTTGTATTTCTGTTAAAACATCAATAGGTGATGGCATTACGAGTAAATAAACAGTGAGTGTAAATGCATAAATGCAATTAAGCTTCGGCTATTTGAAATATATCCGCAGGTCAAGTAATTTTGTGCATGTTAATAATAATAACATTATGAAGAAATTATTTGTGATCAGAAGCTCACCTTGTGTTGTAGTGATTGAAGGCTCTGTGTCTCTGCTCCTTTTTCTCCTCCAAGCATCCCTGTGTACGCACTCACACACACAACTGCCTCCCTCAGCTTTTATAGGGTCACCTAAAGAATTCTTCTTGTGAAGTGGCAAAGACAAGCCGGTTTTTCAGAGGTTTTCGGGAAGAAGGTTGCCATACTGGCCCTCCAAGGGGTATTTACTGGACCGAAGCCAATATTTGAGATGTATGTTGAGAAGTCAAAGTGAAAGTGTTCTGCTGATATGTATGCTGAGATGTATGTTGAGATGTCAAAGTGAAACTTCTGTTTATAATGACAAGCTGTCATTATAATCTTGACTCTAATGATGTCAGTTCGCCAGAATGTCGCCGAACTGAACAGTCAACCCAAATTCAAATTCAAATTTACTGGACCAAAGCCAATATTTGAGATGTATGTTGAGAAGTCAAAGTGAAAGTGTTCTGCTGATAAAGACAAACTGCTATTATAATCTTGAGTTGACTCTAGAGAATGATGCAGTTCACGAGAATGTCGCCAAACTGAACAGTCGACCCAAATTCAAATTCGAAACCAGTGCTAGACTAATTTGCCCTTTTAGTGACAGTTCACAAGATCTGAAGTGTACTGACTCAGTTCATTACTTGGGGACACATTTTTGAAAACAGGGTTCCTTTTTTAGAAAAAAAACCCCACCCAAACACCACACTAAATTTCCATAACTTGTAGGTTGTTTGCAAAAATTACACACTGCAATCATATATACACTTCAGTCGAAACATACAGGCTACACACATTGATACTGTAAAAATGGAGTTTTGTCATCTAATGATAAGACACTATTACAGTGAGTTACACATTACTGTGATCAATGTAAAACAGATTTGTAAAAAACAAAAAAACAAAACAACAACAACAAAAAAAAACTATTTTAGGAAATAGCATGTGTTGATTTTTTGTTTTTGTTTTTGCCAAACATTGTTATGTCGGGAGAATGTAGATAGAAAAAGATATTGACAAATTGCAATACACAATGTATTTCCAATTTACAGTCAAATGTATTGTTTCGAAGCCACTATATACCCATCCTTGATATTGCTGTGAAAGCACTGCTGTATATTAATATTTGGAGAGAGAGAGAGAGAGAGAGAGAGAGAGAGAGAGAGAGAGAGAGAGAGAGAGAGAGAGAGAGCTAAGCAATGTGCTCATTTAGAGAAGGTATCATTTTGTCATGAATTGACATAGGCATATTATATGTACTTATGCAGTATGTATGACTGTTTATTGTGTTTCCAATTTTGAGTGTGTTTACGCTTAATGGCTTTGTACCTCAGTGGATTAATTTGTGCAGTATTTTGGAGGGCAGTGACTTTAAAATGCAAATACGAGAACTGATAGGTGATTTCTGTGTCTAAGTTTTTTTTTTTTTAATATATCCCTGTGTGTAGAGTATTTCAAAACGTGTGAAGCAGACATTGTGATATTGTGCACATCAGTGGAGGTGTTTTGATACTCTTAGAATTTTGAAAATGATTACGAAATATTTATTTTAGTTTGTAAACAATCGTAAAAAGAATTGTAAAATTCAATTGGACATCGGCTGGTTATTTTGCAATACTTTTACTGTGCAAATGAAGGCCTGTAGCTACAGTTCCTGCATTTTAACCTGTCAGGATGAAAGGTCTGCCCCCTCTTTTCTAAAAACACAAGTATTAACCGAAGAAAAATAGAATTAAATGTATTGTGATGCCCCCTTGATGACTGCCTATTTTGCATATGCCCAAAACCGGCTTTGCTTGTCGCCAGGTGTTGTGTTGCACCTGGAGCCGTGGCAAGGAAGTAGCCTAAGTCTTTACAGAAACTGTGCTCACCTTATAAAGCCCAGGGCGGCATAGACTTGGATGATTGACAGGTATCAGAACTCAGAGCATTGTCTTGAACCAAGTGATCATTACTGATTAAGCATGCTGGGTTTCACTTCTTCACATGTATTCAGGAAGTTGTCTTCTACTTACTGGAATTATGCTCCCATGATCAGCAACACTGTTTAAGGCATTGTTCAGAGTGATTGATGTCTCGGCCCACCCTTTGCAGGGTGGTGTATGTGTATGTATTTATGGAATGCATTTTAAATCACACTGGTGTGTGTGTGTGTGTGTGCGTGTGTGTGTGTGTGTGTGTGAAGTGCATTTCAAAGTGCATTGGTGTGTGGGTGTTTGTGGAGTGCATTTAAAAGCATTTTGATGTGTGTGCGTGCATTTTGTGAAGTGCAGTTTTTGTGACCTGCATCATTGTTGATGAGCCAGATAGAGTGATCACACAGATATGTAGGTTGTCAGACAACTTGCATTCAATTTTATAGAACACACACACACACACACACATTCTCTCTCTCTCTCTCTCTCTCTCTCTCTCTCTCTCTCTCACACACACACACACACGCACGCACACACACAGCTGACAGTGAAGATACACTAATTTAGAATAGATTTTTTTATTTTAAAATATGTACAGTATATTATACAGAGTAGAGTACACTTTATTATATAAGTGCGTATAAATAGTCATAAAAATATATAGTCAGCATGATAATGTATTTACTTAGCAGAGTTTATTTACTTTCCATAAAAAGGAAAACAAAACGATCAGAGATTTTTAATGTTTAATTTTAACTTAGTGGATTCCAAAAATCGTTAAGTCAAATCAAATTGTGATTTCTGCCCAGGAGGTTATGACTTCGCCAGAACTGTATCGTTTTGTTTGTTTGTTAGCAACTTTACAGCAGAAGTTACTGCCAGATTTGCATGACATTTTCACCAGAGGTGTGTCTTTGCCCAAAGAAGAACTCTTTAAATTGTGGTGTTGATTGGTGCCTCATGATTTTTTAAAAATGAATTTCTCACTACAGACAGATATCACGTCCAGCTGTAAACGTCAGAACTCTAGGGGACGTTAGCCTAAGCGGAAGTCTTCACTCTCTGCATTTCTAGTTTATTTATAGTTTACACACACACACACACACACACACACACACACACACACACACATCTGTATGCCTCCTGCAGGTGAGTGTGGTCTCCACTTTGCTGCAGTCTTGTCCCACCACCCAGGACCCGTCAATCAGCTGGGTGTTGTTGGTGCCGGTGCCCTGAGGAGGGCACTCTGCATTTCTAGATTATCTTTGTTGTGCTGCGTGCTTTTGTTGCTGTATTAATTACTGGATCCGTCTGCTATAACGCCTCTTCACACCAGTTCCGACAGCATTGCGGAAAACTTTTGAATTCAACAATTTGTTTTGCGGCACTACAAGCAACGAACATACAGTACAGTAGTACCTTAGCTTGTAGAATTATGAGTGGATTAAACAGCTCCGACAAAATAGACTACAATCATTTTCAACAATCGACAGCACAGCGCCAGAGTTGGGCGTTGGTGAGCGAGGTTGCATTGAATGTTTGAAGCGGAGTGCAGAGCACTTTGTCAGCTTCAATTAATTAATGGGCATCTTCCTGAAACTGAACTCAGCTATGTCAAATCTATTTGAATGTAATTTTTTTGTCTTTGAAAATCACTACCTAATAATAAGTTATCCTGTAGCATGGCAAAAGAACATTACAGTCTAAGTGAATGAAGAATTAGCCAAGAGAAATGCTGGAATTTCCTACTGGATAATAGGCCTAGCTGGTATCTCCCTCTCCATTTTAGAATGGCTGATTTATTTTTATTTTTTTCTCTCTCTCTGTTTTTTTTTTTTTTTTAGGCCCCAGGCCTAAACCATAACTTGCTGCTTAAAGATACACCTGCAATATTTTATATTGTATATGATAATTGGCATTGCTGGGTTCTTAGATTTGCAAATTAAGCACAAGTAATCAAACAACCATCTGCTCAAAAATAGTATCCTTTTTAATACAAATATACAACCAATACATGAAGGTAAGAGTAGAGTTGATCTAGGCTAGAATCTTATCTATTTATAAGTGTCTAGAGCGTTTGTTTTTTTCTTCAAAATAATCTTAGTCCAACCGAACATTCCCTATTCCAAGAATCCAGATCAACATTCCATCAGTTTATCTGAACATTCCAGCCCAGGATGCCATTCAGCATTTTTCAGTCTTTTTTACAGTCCACAAGACAGCTGTCACTCAACGTCTCCCTTGGCTGCTGATTGGTCTGCCACTACCTGGAGAGGGTAGAGCTAGCCTGTGATTGGCTGGAGGAGGTTGTGGCGGAGCTGAGTTGGGAGAAGCCGCTGTGACTGGACTCCAGGCTGGACATGGAACCCCTGGGGGAGGAGGGAATAACGCTTACAGTTAGTGTGTTGTGTGGTGTTGTGCAATTAACAGTAACAGCAATTAACAGTAACTTAATTAACAATTAAGTAGCTGTGTAGTGTTAAGGTGCCTACAGACCAAAGATCCGCGACGAGACGGACTGCAACGTTCTAAAACTCAGAAACTGCTATTTGACATGTTAAATCTTTTGCAACAGCTTGCAACTAACTGGCTGCTTCGACCTGCAACGATTGTTTCACACCGCCGCAACTCCTCTAAAAGCATTTCATCTCGTCTCGGATCATCAGTCTGAATTGGCCTTTAGTTTTGTTCTGTGTTGTATTGTTTCATTTTGAGTCTTGTGTAGTGTAATGTTTTGTTTACAGTCTTGTGTTGTGTAGTTTTAGTTTTGTTTCATCTTGAGTTGTTTTATTTACAGTCTTGTGTTTGTTTAGTGTTATATGTTGTTTCCTTTGAAATCTTGTGTAGTCTTGTTTACTATTGTAGTGTTTAATTTATAGTTAATTTGCAGCACATCTGTGTAGTATAGTATCCTACAGCGGTGTGTGTGTGTGTGTGTGTGTGTGTGTGTGTGTGTGTGTCTAACCTGAAGCCTTGTGACTGGAGCACCTCTGTATAGTATAGTATCCTACACCTGTGTGTGTGTGTGTGTGTGTGTGTCACCTGAAGTCTCGTGACTGGAGCACCTCTGTGTAGTATAGTATCCTAAACCTGTGTGTGTGTGTGTGTGTGTGTGTGTGTGTGTGTGTGTGTGTGTGTGTGTGTGTGTGTGTGTGTGTGTGTATGTGTGTGTGTGTGTGTGTCTCACCTGAAGTCTCGTGACTGGAGCACCTCTGTGTAGTATAGTATCAGTGTTTCCCACACATGTATTAATCTATGGCGGGCCGCCATAGTTTCCTGAGAGCCGCCACAGTTTGTGCGAATGGGAAAAAAAGAAAAAAAAAAAAAAAAAAAATCCGCTATTTCAACACATAGTCTACCACTGTTTCAGTTTGTCTCTTTAGTTTTGCATTGCTTTTAATTACCTATGTAGGCCTATCGCTAATTCAGGCCCTCTTTGAGGCTGGAGAAAATATCATAAAGCTCTTTTCGAATCTACAGCGCTGCGCTTCTCCAATCATGCTCGCACACGCACTGACACACACGTTGAAAGTTGAGTCTGATGCGCAACTGTGCTGCTCTGAAGCCTGAAGTAGGTTAGCCATAAATTGGTGAAAAAAATGACAAAGATTTTGCCTATGAGTGGGTGTTATTGTCCGTTGTAAGAAATATCTATTTATCAAATGTCCGTTGGCATGAGTAAATCCGATGTCAGTGAAATAACGTTCCACCAAGAGCCTATAAACTGCATTATTTCTTTGACAATGTCGGAAACAAGCTTGGCGGGCATAGAAGGCAGTTAGCGTGGGAACATTTAATCAGAGATACTTTAAAACGATCTCTGATATAATATTAGGCTGCATTCCTACACATTGTTCACCTACCATAACTACTGCTCTACCTATGCAGAAAGTAGTCGCCCGTTTAGGCATTTTACCAAGCGAAAAGTTGCCTGAAAGCCTAGGCTACTCTAGCTGATTATTACGATCGCTAAATATGCGTTAGTTACAGTATTTACAATTTGATGCCGGTTATGGGTAGTCTAATGTAGGCCTATGATGTTTACAATTAAGACAGCAAACGCACAGACAGTCACTCACTCCCTCTCTCAAGTGCGCTTGGCGCACGCTGCTGACACACAGACACGCGTCCTCCCTTCCTCTGTGTCTCCGTCTTGCATGTAGGCTACTGTGAATGCATTTGGGCTTATTCTGTATTCCTAGGTGATTTTTTTTCTGTTGATAAGCCTGTAATCGTTTTGACTTTTAAAAGCTAAAACTAATTACAAATAGCCTTTATTTGTAAAGTTTAATTTTATTGATGGGATAAGTTTACAATAAGTTGATGTTGTGCCATGTTTATGGCCTAATGCTACAATGATTTTGTACTGATGTAACATTACATAGCCTAATGTTACAAATATGATTTAATGAGCCAAATATTTAGAGTGATGATTACAAAGTTCTAAAGTTTTGGAATAAGCTAAAAGAGTTTAGAGAGAGAGAGAGAGGAATAATAGCCAATGGCTGGGCCAGTGAGACCTTTGTATAACATTGATTTTTTTAAAAACACAAAGTTTTAATTGATTACTTCATAAATCAATGGGAAAAAAATCGACTACTCAATTCCAAAAATGTTCAGTAGCTGCAGCCCTAGATTTTTTCGTTGTTTTATTTAAAATCACTGCGAAACAGTGAGACCCCCATAGTTTCAGAAAATTCTGTGGGAAACACTGAGTATCCTAAACCTGTGTGTGTGTGTGTGTATGTGTGTGTGTGTGTGTGTGTGTGTGTGTGTGTGTGTGTGTGTGTGTGTGTGTGTGTGTGTGTGTGTGTGTGTGTCTCACCTGAAGTCTCGTGACTGGAGCACCTCTGTGTAGTATAGTATTCTACACCTGTGTGGCGCCCCCTGCAGAGAGGCCAGCATGTCATCCATGCGGCCCAGACTGGAACCGGAGCAGGCGGCCGCCCCCGTGCTGCCATGGAAACGCCACTGCAGAATGTAGAACCCGGGCCAGCGAGTCACATGAGTGCCCTGAAAACCAGAGAGCCGTAGAACCGGAGGTCAGCATGGAACTGAGGAACAATAGCCCTTAGAACTTTAGGACTGCAGTGTCGGCAATCAGCATTAAAGCTGGTGGATTAACGACAGCCCTGACACACATACACACACACACACACAACCCTTCTCTGCAGGTAAGGGCGGTCCACCAAACACACACACACACACACACACACACACACACACACACACACACACACACACACACACACACACACACCTGTATGCTCTCCCCTTCTCTGCAGGTGAGCGCAGTCTCCACTTTGCTGTAGTCTTGTCCCAGCACCCAGGACCTGTCAATCAGCTGGGTGTTGTTGGTGCCGGTGCCCTGGGGAGTGTGTGTGTGCGTGTGTGAGAGAGAGAGTGTGTGTGTTCCCAGCGAGTCCTTGCGTGGGGGAGCCTGAGGGGCGCGGCGCGAGTGGTAGATGTTGAAGACAACATCGCCTTTACACACGTCGAAGTCCCACGTGATGACAGACGCCGGTTCACTAATCTTTATCAGCACCTGCAACAAGTGACACCCACAGGAAGTGATGTCAGAGTGATTGACAGCTCATAACGCTTAGAAAAAAACAATCATATGTCTGTTATTAATCTGATTATCAAGGATTACTTGATAACTAATTCATGATATTTTTTTAACCAAGCTGAATCTACATGGACCATTCTTTTGAAATTTTTGTAATTTTTCTATTACAATACAGTAGACACTCTTTTTAAATGACAAAAACTTGACACACTGCATCTGCATGCAAGTCTATTAATGACTTAATGACTGAGGTTACAGTATACTGTAAGCAATAATCATGTGTGTGTGTGTGTGTGTGTGTGTGTGTGTGTACTATACCTCGTGTGGCGCCCCCTTGAGGACGCTGGCGCTCTTGTAGATGGTGTCAGTCCACATGCGGGCCTCTTCCGTCTCCAGCTCCTCAGTGGTGCGGTACAGAGACTTGGGCACCAGACCACCCTCAGGAACCTCACACTGCAACACACACACACACACACACACACACACACACACACAGATTAACACACACACACACACACAGGACATATCAGCGGAATGAAACAGAGATTGTTACAGTAGACAAACACACATCAGCACACATACTCTCT
>JAODXP020000032.1:24973677-24993677 GCA_027497455.2 Sardinella longiceps | reverse complement strand
TTACAGTCAATGGTCACAACAAGCTAACAGAATCAGACTTTCAACAAGGTCGTTTTTTATGTGCCTACCACGAAAATGTAGCCTATTTGCCTATATTTTGCAAGAGAGATGTAATGCAAGACAGCATTCACGGACTGTAAGTCCAACCTTTGTGCCTTTTGAATTACATCATTACCAGGTTACATCAAGTCCAACTTCGGTTAACTATCAGCGTAGCCTATCACGTAAGTAACTTTAGCCTACACAGAACATAACATAAAAGAGATTCTGTATGTTACTACACCACATGCGTGTCACTTGTTATCTGTAGTCTGAATATTTTTCTGGGAAGTATCCTAAGACCAAAGTTGGGCCTTCACAAATTCAGCTAGCGCTAAGCTAACTTGCATAGTGCCAAATAACATTAGTCCATATAACATGTTTATAAGAGTCCAACTAGGCATCGTTACAGCAAATGTTGTGCATGAAATGATGCAAACATCCTTAGTTTGTTTTGTAGCCTAGATAACTGACTGAACTACTCAGTCAAGCTGAATATTGTTCTCTCACTTTAATGTTGCGTTTAATGTATGATAATGTCAATGTCATGGCAGGGTAACTCACCAAATTGGTCTCAGTAGGTTGTTTTTAACAGGAGTTCAAAATCCGTATGATGTTTGCTTTAAGATGTCCATGCCGGTTACATCAACAAAAACATCACCCCGAGACTTGATGTGCTGTTCAGTCCACGGACAAGCAAGAAGTCAAACAAACTGCGGGTGTCGATGAAATATACCTCATGAGACTCAACGTGAGTAGTCGGAGGTAGGAAAGGGGGCGTTCCTTTCGCTAGCCAAACCAATCGCGTTCTTTCCATCGATTCATCCAGTGCGTTTTAGAAAGCTAAATACAGTCCCTTCGTGAGGACATTTTAGAAAAATAATGCATGCATAAAGGTTTTTGTATTCAGTCTGATATGTTGCATGTACTTACAGAGTTGGAGGCAGGAGCTAAACAATTTCAGACCTATCATCGGATTTATATAGCAAAAAGATGGAACATTGTGAAAAACTAATAAGTTATGATTCCACTGGTTGCCTTGAAAGAGACATTAGCAACAGTAACCACGGAATGAGGTGGGATTTGGGAAAGTTCTCAAACATTTTATTGGCCAGAGACCCCTCATTCAGTGTCTCTGGTCTGGCCAGGATCTCACTGAGACTAAACAGCGCCTCCTAGTGGTAACTCACATATTATCCCCAAAGCACGATTCTGCACCCAGTGATGTCCGGCGTCATTACGCTACTTACCAAGACCAATGAATTGGTAAGTGATTACAAACATAGGCTAATCTTTAAAACTACTGTATATTCCCTCTCATTCAGACAGACAAGCACTTTCAAGGAAAGATCTTTATTCAGTGGTGTTAACATCTCAGACAGTAGGAGGAGGATTTACAATGTTATAAACTGTCTTTGGACTAATACAGATGACAGTTTGACAAGGGTTAATTACAGTGTAATTATTACACCAAGCCTTTAGTTTATCGCCAGGTGGGAGACTTTCTTTTCTTAAAAAACTAAAATAAAACATCACTGTCCTCTTTCAATAAAAAATGTTTAATAATGTTTAATAAAAATGTTTCTTATGTTGAAATAAGAAAACAACAGCATGTACCATCATTTACAAAACATTTATTATTTTCAACATTACAAAAATTCCAATAACTTCATCTGCAATACTTCCAGGCTTTCAGGAAATTGAGGTCATAAAATCAGTTGCAATATATGTACCATTTCTTATTTCTTTTGAACAGTCTTTCTCATTTTGATAATCTTGAATATTGTCTATTGCCTGTGGAGACACATTCAATCTGTATTGAAGAACTCATTAGAATTGTGTCCTACCACCCCATCCCTGATACACTGAATTAAAACTGTAATAATGATGTTGTATGATAGTTGTATGAATGGTATAAAGAACTAATAACTGTGACAGAGTGTTTCTCAAATTCGAGGAAGCATGCTTGGAAGGCTGCTTTTTTGAGCATTCCACGTCATTGTCAGTCGCCAAGTACTGTTCCAAAGTCAAGCATCCTTCTAAATTCTAGCTAGGACAGAGGCCTTTGTTCACAGATTTTTCAAGGATGTACTGATGGAGCCTCGTTTTTGAAGTGTACGGGTTCCAAGGTTAGTGTGCTACCAAGGAAGCATTCTCGACTTTGAGAAACACTCAAAATGTATTTTGGGGGTTAAATCATTAAGGTAAGGAAATTAGGTAATTTCCTGATTGTCCCATCTCACTTCCTGTCACTCTATTCAATCATAATAAAGGCAAAAGGACAGAAAAGGCTAATGCATATTAGATGACAGACTGTTTGCTAATACAACTGTGTTGTTCATGGAACCCTACCTCTCTATTATCAGCTGTTAATGGTTAGATACCGTATGTTGCAGTAGACATGCCCGTCTTACAATCAGAAACTTGTGCAAAAAGTACAAAAAGTGGCAGTGCAAAGTTAAAGCCATGTGGTTCTCTAAGAGTTGAGTGCAGACAGAGCCATAGAAAAAGACAAGGAAACAAACATCCTCCCTCTCTCTGTGTGTGTGTACAATATTCACAAAGAATTTACTACAGTATGGCTGATAATTTCCCATAACTGGGCATGCTCCATTGGCAGATATGTCTCTCAAATCCTCATGCTAGCAATACAATAACCCCTTTTTCAGACTGTTCACATGACTGTTCATTGTGGATCCGTCCATCCTAACGGCTCCATTGTGTCCGTCGAAAAGTTGAACAATGTTCAACTTTTCAGGTAGTAACGGATCCATCAACCAATCAAAAATGACTCCCCCCTCCGTCAGACACACCCGGACGTGTACAGTCTGAACTTAATGCAACACTACAACCAGCCAGAGCAAAGAACATTTCATTTCTCCATATTGAGATTGGCCCAGCCAGTTCTGCGCAAATGACATCTACTCAAGGAGTATTTCTTTCTAGGCTAAATTTCCCATACACACAAACACTGGTTTGTCACAGAATATGACACGGGAATAAATTCTAATTCTGGTAGTTATAGTATTAAATTAGAAGGTCATTTACAACAGTACTAAGTGCAGACAACTGGCCAATAGGTCAGTTGTGTGAAAATGGTTCTTAGTATCAAGTTAAAAATATAAAGTGACAACCCACACAGACACACACAAAGAGAGTGAGAGCAAGAGAGAGACAGAGAGAGAGAGAGAGAGACTACAGTCTTTCTTCTACTTTCGGGGGCTTATCCAATGAGGGTTGAGATTTTAAGAGAAGAGATGTTATTGGATGTTGAAGGTCTTCTGGAACTCCTCTTCAAACGAAGTGACCAGCTGAGTTCCCAGATCCCTAAACTCTGGATTGTTCTAAGAAGGAAAAAAAAAAGGAAACATGAAAATGACAAATGTAGGTAATACAAGTTCACATCAGACCTAACACGTTTTATTACATATTACATAAAATTAATAACATAGCTGGGTATTTATGAACAAATCTGAAATTGAACAATATGGCAGGTGTCCAATCAATCACAAAATCGACCCTATGGCTCGTTGCAAGACGTATAGTACTGGCTGAGCAAATCCATTTCCATCCCACTATAGGGCACACACACACACACACACACACACACACACACACACACACACACACATTTGCTTCTAGGCTAATGGATATGGGGAGTGATTCTCAAACACGTTTAGTGGTACCTGTGTAAACTGTTAAACTAACCCTGTTAAAGATGGCACAGTTCCTGAAGATGAGCCGGATGTCGGAGACAAACTCCCCCACCAGAGTGTAGCGACTCTCCAGGTTCTCCCTCACCTTCTGCAGCCACATGGGCCTTGTTATCACTGATGAGTAGCCTGACACCTGTCAATCAAAGAGTAGGGGCAGTGGGAGGGTGGTGGAGACTTAGTATATGCCTACAAAATGCTCATGCACAGACATGCATGGAAACACATACAAACACAAGCATTCACACACACACACACACACACACACTGGCAGAGAGCACACGGAGTAACGAACCATGCATACACAAATACATGCACATGTGCGCACACACACACTCACCATAGGGCATGGATCAGTGGTGAAGATTTTCTGGTCATCTGCATTGAGCAGAAACAGCAGGAGGTACTGGCATTGCTGTGAGACACACACACACACACACACACACACACACACACACACACACACAGCGTTCAGTGTCAATATTGCAGTCAATGAAGTAAAATGCACAGTCACAGTAAATTGGAGAGAAAATAAGAATGAGGGGGCGGGTGTAATGAAGCACAGTTTGATTGACAGCAATGCTGTCCAATGCCATGGACATACCAGTTTACATTCTGAGATCCTGCTGTCTAGGACCTGTCGTTGGGTCATGTGATCAGTGTACAGCCAATCCCGAGTCTTCTCCCAAACACAGAATGTACACAGCCAAACCTCTCTGTGTGACGGATACACAAAACATGAGACTATTTAACACACACACACACACACACAAACACACGCACAACATGGTTTTTCACATTGTTCCATAGGCGTTCAAAAGACGGACACCTTGATGACAAACAACTCCAATAAAATAGTCGTCTCAAGTCTCCTGAAAAACAAATTCCTGTATTGCAAACCTACCTTTGATATACACAATTTGGTTTATATGAAAAACTAAATTGTGTCTGCTATGAACTTCTTTTGCTTTCCAATGACCTCACCCAAAACAGACAGACGGAGAGACAGACAGACACACACACACACACACACACACACACACACACACACACACACACACACACACACACACTCACTCTTGTGTAGGAGAGGGTAAGTGACAGTCTTTGTGGAAGGCTCTGGGACACCCATCACAACACTGCAGTTCTCCATCCTCTGCACAGACAAAACAGTGGTCATCGTTTCTCTGGTCCTCCTGCATGTGGACACACACACACACACACACACACACACACACACACACACACAGACTCAAGTAGCAGAACCCAAATACTGAATGATAAGTTTTCTACAGCAGTAAGGCATCTACTGGTAATATTAAAGGAAAAGTTCTGGGGGTGTCTAGGATGAAATAGAATGACTGACACCATAATTCCGTTATTTGGCTCATTTAGAATCCCCCCATCTGCTTCAGTGTGGTTTGCTATGTGCCTCACTCATGTCAGGCTACTCCATCTGAAATTGTTTCAGAAAACTGGACGTAATCAGAAAGTCTTGCATATAATTGGACAAACCACTTGTCTGTAAACTTACTTCAACCATCGAAACCTACTCGTTGTGGTTTCTCAAGTGTGTCAAACAAACAAAAAACGGCAGTATCAGCGGCATGATTGCCACAATAATCGATTTAACTCTCATAATAATATATAAGTCTCTTTCATATACTGTATAACTGTTAGTTGTGTTTTGTAAGTTTGCAAGTTTGTCAAAAATCCTGCCCAGCGTTCCTACGGTCTACTAGTTGGTCCGTCCATTTAATTTCAGTCCTGAAATCCCTTTCAATGGACACAATATCAGATGCTTGCCCCCAAGGGGGCACTGCATCTGACGCGAGTGAGGTTACAGGAAAGGGGCTAAACATGATAAAAAGATTCAATCCAGCCCAAATCAAAGGCTGACAGTGAATGAGATCTTACCAGGTCTGATTCTGTGTGGCTGCACATGCGACACATACACAGCAGAGAGTGGACCTGCAGGATCTTCCTCTGCACACACACACAGACACACACACACACACACACACACACACACACTGTTTAAAATAGACAATTTCTTTTGACCAACCTAAACACTCTGACTGTGCTCTGACAACTAATATTCTATTTTACTTCTCACCTGTGTCTCTTTACCTGCAACATCTAATAACAAGCTAATGGCCTATCTGCAACTGATGACTGTCTTTACCTGTAACAGGTACTGTAGCTAGGCAGCTGATCTCACATCTACTGTACAGGTGATGCGGCTGGCCTCTACAGGTGATGTCTCTCTTTACCTGTATCAGGTAGGTAAGCAGCTGATCCCTACAGGTGATTTCTCTCTCTTTATCTGTATCAGGTAGCTAAGCGGCTGGTCTCTACATGTTATGTCTGTCTTTAACTGTGACAGGTAACTAAGCGGTTGATCTCTACAGGTGATGTGTCTCTCTTTACCTGTATCAGGTAGCTAAGCGGCTGGTCTCTACAAGTGATGTCTCTCTTCCACATCCCATCTGTCAGATCAGGGTTCAGTCTGGTGAACTCCACTGGGGTCAGCCAGCGTTCTTCTGTACGGATCGACTTTCCTGTGTTTCCTACAAAAGTCAGGTGCCAAGAGCTGGTAATGGTTATTCTCTTTCTCTCTCTCTCTCTCTCTCTCTCTCTCTCTCTCTCTCTCTCTCTCTCTCTCTCTCTCACACACACACACACACACACACACACACACACACAATCACACACATTAACACACAATCACACACACACATGCACAAACACACACACACACACACACACACACACACACACACACACACACAAACACACTCACCTGAGGCAAAGCGGTCTTTCTGCAATATTCCAGTAACCGGCCCACACTGAACAGGCAGAGCCCTTCCTTCAAACGCTGAAGCGTCCACATCCCCATTGTCATGGTTACTATCCATTCCATCCCCTTCTCTGTCTTCCATCACTTCTTCCTCTTCTTCTCTCATCTCCTCTCTCTGTCTTTCCTCGCTTCTGTCATCTGACTGGTTACTGCTGCTGTTCTCTTCTTCACTGGACACGTCATCAGACACTGACAGTACACAGAGATGGAGAAAAGGCCATTCAGAGGGGCAATGATGTAGCTAGTGACCTTACGCACACGCAAATCATGCCAAGTGTGAACTTACATTACACATGATGAACACACACACAGACACACACACACACACCCACGCATGCACAGTCATACACACACACACACACACACACACACACACACACACAGATAAGTAAGTGGAATACATTAACTATACATGAGTGCTTAAGTGTGGACTCACATATGATGGAGTTCTCTGGACTGGGGAGAAACAGGGCTCGTCTCGTCTACAGTAGAGTACATTAGAGATGAGTCGAACAGCATAGACATGAGTAGGGTAGAGTAGAGATGAGAAGAGTTGAAATGAGTAGATTACATTAGAGATGAGTAGGGTAGAATAAAGAAGAGATGAGTAGAGCAGAATAGAGTAGAGATGAGTAGAATAGAGTGGAATAGAGAAGCCATGAGTAAGGTAGAGTAGAGATAAATAGAATAGAGATTAATAGAATAGATATACAGTATGTAGAACAGAATAGTGTAGAAATGAGTAGAATAGAGTGGAGTAGAGATACGCAGAATAGAATAAAGTAGAGATTAGATTAGTAGAATAAAGTAGAGTAGAATAGAGTACAGATGAGTAGAATGGAGTAGGGTAGAATATAGTAGTGCATAATAGAGTAGAAATAAGTACAATAGAGATGAGTAGAGATGACTAGGCTAGTGCTATAGTGCTTTACTCCTAGAATAGAAATAATCATACAGGAGTCCTAGAGTCACAGCTTAGGACTCAGTCCAGAAATAGCACTCAACCTGTTAGGTAGGTCACCACACCCCAGCATAATTACTGCAATTTTGTGCTTGTGTGTGTGTGTGTGTGTGTGTGTGTGTGTGTGTGCATGTGCATGTGTGTGTGTGTGTGTGTGTGTGTGTGTGTGTGTGTGTGTGTGTGTGTGTGTGTGTGTGTGTGTGTACATTGATCCGCTGCAGGTGGTTGCAGGTTATTAATGAGTAATTCCCTCCCCATAACTGTAGACCAATTACACTCCCATAATAATTACACCTGTTATGTGTCTATCGTCAAGGTTCGGATAACGTGATGGCTTACCTGCTCTCTTTTAGCTGCTCTCCTTTTAGGCTGGGGAGACTTCAAGTGGTTCTCCTATTAAAACAAATAAATAAATACACATGCATCATAAAAACAGAGTGAGTGAAAACAAATATATTAAAACTGAACTCTATCCACCCAACTGTTTAGTGTTGTTTTGTTCAACACTAGCCTATTTACCTGTCAGCCAATATTGGTTAATACCTAACACACACACACACACACACACACACACACATATATATACACACACATAACATACACACACACACACACACACACACATATACACACACATAACATACACATACACACACACACACACACACACACACACACACACACACACACACACACGTTTCCAGTCACCTGAATCAGCTGCTCCAGGGGAGTGTTTCGGCAGCGGATGCTTTTCTTCCAGTTCTTGCTCCTCTCTTTGCCTCCAAGCTTCTCAAACTCAGCAGGTGTGTACCAGCGACCCTGGTGTTGGAAGCAGCGCTCTCCTGCAACACAGCAAAGCCTAGCTGAAGAGTGGACTAAAGTTTTGGCCCATATTTAGACAATGGTGGCACTAATCTCTGTGTAGAAACCCCCCTTGTTATATTTGAGTCGCTCAATGGTGGTTTTTTTCCCCCAGCGACACCTTCCAAGCTGTACAGCCTAAAAGGGACTTCCTTAACCCTTACGTTATACCTGACCCCCTCAACCCTCATCCTAACTCTAAATTGGGGGGAGTAGTGTCTTGTTTGCAGCAGATAGTGTTTATTGTTAACACACACACTTTCTGAACTGCCATTTTGAAATATAGTGTTGCATGGCTATATATTGTTCTTCAAAGTCACCTGCTGAGATTGTTTTGTAGTTAGAAGAGACATTTCTCTCTTAACAGACATTTTAAATTATTCAGATCAGATCTGTGGTGCTTGGAGTTGATTCTGTGGTGCTGCACTACACATTGGTCTTGGTATGGGAAACCCTGCACAGGGTGAGGTACAGCACACATTAACCCAGAGCAGAGGCAGACTGGCAGACCTTTTGGCTTTGGCAAACCCGAAGTTCTAACACCGTGTCCTACCTGGAAGCGACTGTTGAGTTGTCGTGTAGCATTGATTGTTCGCTGTCTACTTTATGTCGACCTTTTGACCTCACTTAGCTCACCTTTGGCTAGCTTGTCTCTGTGCAAAAAGCCTTCTATGTCTCCACAGGTGACGGGTAACTGGGTCTTATACGTGGGCCAGTTCCAGATGTCCTCTCTGCCCCCCTTTGTCAGAGGAGAACCTGGAAAACACAGCAGGGACTGAGAATACAGAAACACAGGAGGGACACACAGAGCTGCAGAGAAGCCCAAACAGACTTAGAGGGATTATTGTAGGGTATTGAAGTGCATGTAATTGCAGTTAACGATCTTGTCAAACTGCTTCAGAATTGTATCAAGATCAGCACGTAAATGGAAGGCAGCTAAATACATTCTAGGTTACACTGCTATAGGCTATATTCAGTATGATAAGTATATTGAAACATCATGGGAGCAGAATATTGATACAGTACGTTGGTCCAGGACAGAGAAGAAACAGCGATTTGGCAACTTGCACTTAGTGATATGCACCTGGAAGCTACAACTAGCAAGTGGTCTGCACAAAACAAAATCCTGTGTTTGAATTTTTCATGATGTTGCAATATACAGTCCTTACGGTCCCTATCGCACCGGCATTCTCCTTTAATGACGATACAATGACAGCAAGTACATTAACGGTAGTGTACTATAGATGTGCTGTCAATAAGTACACTCATATTTTCTGTAGATTAATCGGCAGTATGAGAAATATACCATAAACGGGTTTCATCTTCTTCTTTCTGGTTGAGACTTTTGAAGTCCCCGCTTCCTCTTCTTCCTCTCTTTCACTCGTGCTGCTCCCTTTTCTTTTCTGTCCGCTCCTTGTCTTCACCTTTCTTTCTTTCAAATCTGTATTCTTTTCCTCCATTTCCTTCCCTTTGCTCATGCTGTCCATCTCTGCTTGAGTCTCACTGAATGAATAGGAGCCTGAATGACAGAGATAGAAGGAAACCAATGCAGCTGCTCAAGGTCAGACTGCTTCCCATCAAGCCATCAGACAATTTTATCTCACACGGTCACACTTTTTTCACATGAAAAAAAGCCAAAACCAAACAAAATAGAACTAATACAACAAAACGGCAAGGCATTCAGAGAACCAAAACAACATTCATGCAACGTTCCCTCACCCAAGAGATAACCTTCCCAGAATGTTCCCGGAACCAAAAACTGTCAGCAGGGCATACTGTAAACCGGGCTGCCTCTTTCTCTCTCTCACACACAATACGCACACACACACACACACAGTATACATACACGCCACAAGCAAACACAGATAGAGAATGTAGAGGCCCACCATCCATGAGGCTGTTCCTAAGTAGTCTGAGTGTGGGGTATTGCTGCATGATGTGGTCTGTAAACACACACTTCCAGAAGGTCCTTCACACACTCCGGCTGATCGGTCTCCAGGGTGTCCAGCACCTCATACACACCCTTCCTCTTCTGCTCCTTCGTCTTCATCCTGATCACTCTCTGAAAGATAAGATAGATAGATAGAGAGAGAGAGAGAGAGAGAGAGAGAGGGGGGGGAGAGGATAATCATAACCAGCTCTTGGCACCAAAAATTACTTTTGGAGGACTTTTGTACAACAGAACCATTGGATAAAAGTCAAAGTTCTGCTACTCACCTGATAGAGTTTCTCTGATATGAGGTCGTAGTCTCGTAGCTGACTGAGGAAGGTGTGCGGTTGATCCATGCATGAGATCTCGGTCTTCTTACGGTGGAAGAAGAGCAGCAACTCATCATGCTCTAGGAAATGTATGCGGGTCCATTGCCACTAGAGGAGTGACACCCATTCACACGCACGTCTGTACAACAGCAACTAGAATTGAGGCCAAAGAACACCGAATAGCCTACTGAGCCTATGTTAAAAGATTATAGTGACTTTTGGGCAAGAAATACAGTAGGTTATTAGGCCCATAGGAAAATAGATAGGTTAGGTTGCACTATGTCACGTTATGGATAGGCATACAACATTTAAAATAATCTAATTTGCAGACAAACCACAATTAATTTTGAATTCTGAATCAGAAACTTGGTTTTAGCCAGGAGCCTGTGCCCACGTCTGTGTGATGGTAGGATATCTATTAAAGCGCCTGTCTGATTAGAGCGACTGACCTGCTATGCGTGAAATATTTAACTTTAACTTACACTCTGCAACATGATAACCAAGTCCTTTAAGGGTACGACGTTTTGCATCCCTGAACAGAAATTTCCCGCGCGTGGGTATACTTCTTAACTGCAGAAGTCTATGCTCTGCCAGCGTTTGACGAAAGCTAGAGTGTTTGGTGTTTACAAAGACCCTCAACTCCTTCTTCAGTCCAGCTGCGTGGCGCGTATGCGTCTCCTTCTGCTGAGGATTCCCGGAGGTGATATAATACATGTCGTTTGGTTATTTTAAGCAGAAAGTGAGAGGCTGTATTGCTGTAGTCTACACTAGGCCCTCAACTCTGCCGGCGTTCGGTCCTTGCAGGTGGCGACAAGTTTCTTCTGCTTTGCGCCGTGGATTTTTAGACACTATGGGCCTAGACCTTAAACGGCTACTCTCGTTGTCTCATTTTCCTGTACGGCTACAGTGCATACCCTAGCAGGCTGTGTCTGTGCGTGTATGTTACTTAACTGAGATTGCTATGTGGGCGCTCGTCCTGTGCATTAAATATGGTTGAACCGCCACTCATTTTGTCTCTGCTAGATTCCTAGATCATTGCTGTAGGCTCTAGTTGTTTCCTGTGCTTGATAGCTCTCATCGCTGAATCTCAATACTTCCTCAAGTGACTAGGCTACCAGCTGCAGCGACCTAGCCGAGGCTGCCGTCACCAGTAGTGTCACTAGCCTACCTCACATGGAGCACTCAGGCAATGTAGTGACCTAGTCCATAGTGATTGCAGTTGGCTACAATGAAATTGCGGTACTTCATTAAAATTTGTCCCCTGTGTGGGAGCACCCCAGACCGCCGCTTGTGTAGTTCAGTAAATAAATAGTTTAAACCCACAATGGCAAGTACGCTCATCACATTCTTTACACTTTGCTAGGGTATGACTAGGCTACACACTGCAACGTATCTAACCATGGGCCTTTGCAACTTTATGTGCAAACCAAAGGTATTGGTCACTAGCCTCGCTACATGTCATGGAGCACGTGCAGGAATAGATATCGTGGACTATTGCTTCAAATGGATGCTGACTGGTTTTATTCAGCTGATAAAAGGTAGCGAATACACCTGCAGCTATGCATTAAAGATGCAACACTGCGGACAGGAGCACACCGCCAGCCCGCCCCAGTGTATAAACAGATAGATATAACAGTGCCTTGAACACCAACCCGCTGGCTGACTGGGCTAGAGCACATTGCAGTCTTATACATAGCCCACCCAGAGGTCTGCTGTGTAGACAGTGCTGGTGAGTTCTAGAATGGGCACCAGTTGTAATCTTTTTCTGTGCAGACCACAACGCGTCTCGTTTTGGCCTGGCGTCAGTTGGGCTCTTCCCATGTCAATTGCTGTAGGCTGTGTCCTGACTAAGGATCTTTGGACAAGCTCATCTGTAGTAGCTATTACTTCAAATGATTCTGCTGGTTTTATTCAGTGAAAAAAAGGTCAAATATTTTTTACAGCATACATTAGGTAAACACTGCAGACAGGAGCACCTGCTTCCCAACTTCCAGTTATATAACAGAATAGAATATAACAGAACTTTCCCAGACACCAATTGTGTTGACTAGATAGAGAGGGAACATCAAAGTCTTAAATCCCATCCCAACTCTCTCAGCAGTGAAGAGTGCTGATTCTGAAGGATCCTTCAGATTAAGAATACTTTTCTGAGCAGACCCACAACACATCTCATCTTGGCCTGGTCAGTGGGCTCTTCTTTGATGGTGTTGTACTGTTCTGTTTTGATTAGGTCTTTGGACAGCATCTCATCTGCTAGTGGCATTGGTCTTTAACTAATTGAGATATAGCAACAGTATTGAGAAATAGCAACAGTATAGAAGTGGACTACAAGTTTCAGATTGACAAGGAATATTAATAGTATAGCATAATCAATATACCTTATCAAATAGCTAGTATAAGTTTACAAAAAGCACATCATCATTATTCACAATATGGGTTTTTAGAAGACAAGTAAAAAAAAATAACATTTTGATAGATATGACAGATATTGATTTGATATCAATATTAGCACATTAGATTGCAAAATTATTTCACGTGTAAAAATGCATTACTAGCATATGGTCCACTAAACTAGTAAAGACTCAAATGAATTTACATTTACATTTATGTATTTAGTAGACACTTTTATCCAAAGCGACTTACACAAGAGGATTAACAATCAAGCTACATAGGAGTGCTAGAAAGAAATTATTGCAGATCATTTTAGAGTGAGGTACTGCTAGGACAAGAGGTGTTCTCTGAAGAGCTGGGTCTTCAAGAGTTTCTTGAATACAGAGAGGGACGCCCCTGCTCTGATTGTGCTTGGTAGGTCATTCCACCAGCGTGGAACGACACAAGAAAAGAGTCTGGATTGTCTTGTGCGAGGTGCTGGGACAGCCAGAAGGCGTTCCTTTGATATCCGGAGTTGGCGAAGAGTGACCTTTGCCTTTATACCTATCATGGTACTCAGATAGGTAGGTGCAGATCCATTGAGTACTTTGTAAGCCAGCAGTAGTGATTTGAACTTGATTTTTTTGATTTACAATACAATGTATTCATTAGACCTGTGAATTGTCACTGGATCTGGATGCTGAATCCAGGTCTTCCAGTAACTTCCTGAGACGGGATAGAAGTGGGGATCCTCTAAGGAGGAGTGGAGGATAGCATGATCTAGTGGAGGAATGGGGGATAGAGTGATCCTCTAAAGGAGGAGTGGAGGATAGAGTGATCTAGAGGAGGAGTGGAGGATAGAGTGATCCTCTAGGATTTTGATCTCAATCTGTTTTTTGTTCTCTTCCTTCACCTTTTCGGGGAAAACAGATACAGAAAGTGAGAACATTCAGCATTTTTTTATATATATAAATTATAATGTACAGAAATTGTAATACTGCATCTTTCTATTTAACAAGTTAGACTAATGTCCCCTTTAATGTACAATGAAACATGGTGGTTATTTCATACCTGATTTGACATGAAAATGTAGCTCTTGGATGGTGTTGCTAGAGAGGCTGGGGGCCACAGCAACTGCACCAGTTTGAGCCGTAATGGAGGATGAGATTGAGGCTGGCTGGACTGGGTTGGAGGAGTCAGAATGGAGCTCTGCTGTGCTGGTAGAGGGAACTGAGAGACAGAGAAACAACAAAGAGAAGAGAAACTAATTGTCAATACTAAAGAGTGTGTGAACTGGGTACAGCACTACAGTGGGTGCCAGTTGAGTTTGGATCATTCCTAATTCTCACAGCAATAACACATAATTCATTGTGCATTCCATTTATTTATATTCACTCTGCACCGGCGCGAAGTTCATTTTCTGCACTGTGAAAATACCAAAATGCCCCAACACAATATGCGCTATACGTCATCAAAATAAGGCCCAGAATTTCCTGCTGGCTTTAGTTGAACTGAAAGTATACAAAAAAACACCAGATGCCACTTGAGAGTTGATACTAGGGAGGAATGAAACATTGTGCTTTTCTGTTTTTAAGTCTTTCTGTCTTCTACAGTTACAAGTGATAACCGATTTTTTAAGGTTTGGATTATCTGAGGGTGTCTGGGTCTGTGTGTGTGTGTGTGTGTGTGTGTGTGTGTGTGTGTGTGTGTGCCTGTCTACCTGTGATTGTGTTGGTTCCAGTTGTCCCCTGGCTGGTGCCCTGCCCATGGCTCCTGCTAAGTTGACTGTAGTCTTTTCTGCGTATCTTGGCTGTCCAGACGGGCTCTGTGTGCTGAGAACGCATGACCTCCATATCAAAACCTTCCTCAGGCTGCTCCATGTAAACCTCACAGAAGTTTCCAGTGGAGGGTGGCCACAGGTTAATCTTTTGAGGATGGATCTCTGATGGACATGATGTCCTCACTTGGAAGCTGTCACTCTTCAGAAGAGGCCCTACAGCACTGGGTTTGTCTATCCACACTCCCCTCCTGTCCTTCTTCTCCTCCTCCTTCCGGTGGATGGCCTGGATGTGCCCTCGGTCGTTGGGCACCAGGTAGGCATGGAGCTCCAAGGGAGTGGAGCTGGTGCAGAAGAGCAGTAGCTCACAGTGGACTCTGGGACTAAGCAGATCTATGAGGTAATACACTGGGCCTAGCAGAGAGAAGGAGGGGTGGAGAATCCTGGCATGGTGTCGGGTCAGCTCACACTCCGCCACACACACTCCACCGTCATGTCCATGCAAGACCCTCACAGCGTCACACACAGAAGAAACAGAATCCCCCAAACAAAGGAAATGTGGCAGGTGGATCTCCTCCAGCTCTCCTGCCATGAGCTTGATGTCCATCAGAGGACCAGCTGGACTCATCTGCATGTGGGCCAGCTCTTCAGCAAAGACATGCCAGTCTGTGAAGCAGTAGTTCAGGGTGACTGGAGCAGCACATGACCAGCGCAGACCAGACTCTGAGCACTCATAGCTCCCTGCAGAAGAGCTCAGGCTGTAGGTGGAGATGCTCTTCTCTGGAGAGACTTCAGGCTTCACCAGGACCCAGTGGCTTAAGTCTGGAATTTCAGCACAGGATTCACAGCTCCTCTGTGGGGCAGCACTGTGGTCCCTTTAAGACACAGCCATACAGTACATGCACACACGCACAAACACACACAAATAGTGTGAATACAGGGACAAATAATCAAGTTGGTTTACTAGCAAAATAGAAAAAATCCTTTGCACAGCAAATGTGTGTGTGTGTGTGTGGGGGGGGGGGGGGGGATTGCAGGTTCACAATTAATATGCACTAGCACTATGCACATAATTACCTCCGTGTACGAGTTTGACAAAACCCAACACAATTAACCCTCCTGCGACCCCAAAGCAATGTTTAAAAACATATGTTTCTCTTTTTGCCTCATATTTCATGACTTTTTGTCATTTGGACTAAGCATCAAATTTGTACAATAACATGTTTTGAATGTCCTGTACCAAAACAATGTATCCATGGATGATCCTTTGGGATCAATTTGACCCCAGGTTGACTAGTTAGTTGACTTCAGTTAGTACTACGAATGTTGTCAGAATGGTCCCACAATCAGATATACTGCCGGCTGTATTCAAGACAAACTGTTTATTGGCATTGTCGGCTTGGGGTCAAATTAACCCCAACACACACACATTTTCTACATTTTGAGGTTCTCATGTAACAGAGGAAAAGTATTTTAACTAGTGCTGTCAAAATTAACTGATTTATCCAAAAATTTTAACTCAGATTAAAAAAATTAACTCAGATTAATCCTGATGGATATGGTTCCACTTTCATGGCATTTATTATGTTCAATTTCAGATAGAAAATGGCTCGGCTATCAAGTCAAACTATACAAAGATTATGGCCTAGCTCCTGATTGTCCAACAACATGTTTGGGGAACCCTTTGGGGTAGGGGACAGGTGTGAGTTGCCCCATTTGAGAAGAACAACCAACTATTTAGTATCAGGGCCTTTACAGGGCAAAATAAGGATCCAACTTACCCTAGCATCCAAATTCTTACTGGAGGAAATGAGTTGTGATTAAAAGTGATTAATCACGATTAATCATTGTAAAATTTTGTGATTAATCAGATTAATTATTTTAATCGTTTGACAGCACTAATTTTAACAAATGACGCTGCAATCAGGCCTTCGGTGCCTTATTAGTGTACAGTGAATGTTATTCAGCTACTGTATGAACTATCATGGTTTGTTTTAAACAGATGCAGAAATATCCTAACATAGGTTATTTGGTCAACATAAGCAACAGTAGAATGGCTGTGTGTGTGACATCACAAATTGAGCCCTGCACCACTCATACACAACATACAACACACACACACACACACACACACACATACACACACACACACACACACACACACACACACACACACACATACACCTATGCTTATTCTAAATAGCAAACACCCTGATGGTGAAACAACTCCTCATGTACTGAGATACTGAGATTCCTGTGACTGTATAAATACTTTTTATCCTTAATTGAGACAGACCTGTCTGAGTCACATGTAGACAAGTCCACTTTAGGCTCTCTGCTCTTCTCCATCTTCCCAACTGAATCGGAGCCTGGAAACACACACACACACACACACACACACACACACACACACACACACACACACACACACGAGAGAGAGAGAGAGAGAGAGAGAGAGAGAGAGAGAGAGAGAGAGAGAGTTGCGCATTAGATAAAAAAATGCTACAGTTGCTAACTTGCTACTGTTAACATCAGAATGCTGCGAAGTGTGTCGCACATTCACTGCTCAAAAAAATAATTAAATAAAAAAGGAACACTTTTAAAACAAAATGTTGGGTGTCTATACACAACTGTCTCAAAATATAAGTCTTCACTATAATAACTGATGTTAAATGTTTTTACTATATAAACAAATACAGGTCGATTAGGCCTTTGGCGTTTAGGCAAGAGTCGTTTAGGCCCCCTGCCGCCGTTTAGGCCAACAGACAAGTCATTTCGGTCACAGGGAGCAGTCGTTTAGGCCAGGCTACAGCAGCTGAAATCTTTGCATCTCCACTTTTAATTATTACTGTATATTCGTTATTATAAGACATAAATCAGCTCTACTGGTCTGTCTGAGTAGCCTACATATCTATGGTAAATTATTTAATAACCAATTTAAGTGTGGAAATGTTTTTTAATTTGATAAATTTATAAATTCATAAAATTGTGGAAATAATCATCCGCATTGCTACATTCGTTGGACAAAAATGCTGTAATTATTTAGAAGCTGTTAGATTTGCGCGGTTTGTAAGAATTAAAATAGTGATTTATAAAATAAGCATTGCATTGTCATTGAAAAGTTAAATGGTCTGAAACCACCACATTTGTTGGACGATAATTATTAATAATAACTTGTTATTCAGAAGCCAGGTTTGTGGTTTGTGAGAATATTTTTGGAATCCTGATCACCTCAGACATCACCTGGTTAGACTTAACAAACCTTCTGCAGAGATCTTCAGATTTCATACCTCCCTTTCTGTAGTCAAGCAGTCAAAAAGCATTCATCTTTCAAAGCACCTAGCCTGATTGTTATCGACTTTCAAAGCTCTACGAGACTTTGGTCTGACCAAGAACCCGTATAACAAAGTTTCTTAAAACGCATGGTTGACCCGCCTCCCTGAAATGCCTCTGTTTGCTACTGGTCGATGTTAGAAAATGCTGTGCCGAAGCAAAACCAATCACACCACTCTTTCCTCTGACGTATGTGACGTGAAGGGAATTGCTTGAACAGGACTGAGAGCCGTTGGAGCTGCTCAAAGTTGATTGGTTCTCGACCAAGAGGGGGCAGTTCCCCCGTCTAGGGGAATTCAGAAATCCTGCCCGATCAGCGGCTGGCCAGACCAGCGACAGCAATGCCGAATGTGTTACGTCACTGGGAGGGCGTGCCAGGCTACAAAGCACCAACAATATCATCCAGTCTGACATCCTGGTGGAAATTCTATCACATCACTGAGTCAATTAATTCGCACCCCGATATGGAATAACCCCGACTTCAATGTCAATAAGAAAACACTGAACTTGCCCACATAGATGGGCAAGGGCATCACTCAACTTCACCACATCATTAAAAAAAATTGTCTCATTCACCAATCTGGTCCAGAATTGCGGCATCGGGAGTAAACACTTTTTAGAATATCTGGAAGTCATCTATCTAAGCTAAAATCAATATCCAGACAGCGACATCCCATTGATCAACATACCTTCTCCCAAAAAAAATCTCTCTAACTTGTATCTCGCCCAGACAAAACTACAAGCCTACCATATCACAAATGGGAATCTGATTTGTCCTTTACTCCCTATGCCGACCTCTGGACCCAACTACTGTATGTCCACTGGTTGTGTGTATTGTATTGTTACATTGTTACAGTTCTGTTTGTAATGTCCTTCTTTTTTGATTGGATACCATTTTTCTCATCCTGTTCCTTCCACAGGTCCATTAACATTTTATGTTAATGTTATTTTCATGTTAGTGTATTTCATTAATTGTTTGCAATCGGGGTGTGAGGGGGATTTTTAGGAATATAATAAAAAGTGCTTCAGGAACACAAAGACCATATCTTTAAAAGAAACATAAGTGGTGTTTTATTTGATGGTCTTTTCCTACACAAATCTGAATGCTAAATCCTGTTCCTGACTCTCCCACCTCCATGTGTTGTGTTTGAGTCTCACCTGCAGTGTTTCCTCTCCCCTCTGCCGTCTCCCCTGTGCCATACCCAGAGCTCTGAGTGGAGGCACCCACTAGAGGGCGCTTGAAGGGCCTCATCAGACGAGATGCAAATCTGGAAAATACAGAGGGCGAGGGCTGTCCAGATCTGCTCCCTGAACCAGCAACTAGCAAAAAATACAATACAGTAAATTTTCAAATAACACAATTTTATTTTAACTGCATTTGTCTTTAAAAGCAGATGATTTTATAGGAGGAGACACATAATTCAAAAAGTCTTCCGTAAAAATGTGCATTTTGTGAAAATAGTCTATCACATATTGTTGTGTGTGTGTGCGTGCGTGCGTGCGTGTGTGTTCAGAATCAGAACTGAAGAAACCCTTTGGAAGACAACATCAACTCTAAAAAGAAGTCTAGTTGCCCACATTTTAGCACTTCTGACACTTTGTAGTTCATTCTGGTGTGTGAGGATTGAGGAAGTAGAGCATGTGCAAGTCTATGTACAGTAAGAACACATTTGCAGTTTTAAATTATAGTGCCCTATACTGTTCTTCGAAGACTTCATCATCTTATTAGAGTGCATGAAAATGCACTCTACTGTTCTTCGAAACGTCTTCTTAGGGTGCATGAAAATGCACTCTACTGTTCTTCGAGGTCTTCTTCTACAACAGTGG
>JAODXP020000032.1:24926784-24973577 GCA_027497455.2 Sardinella longiceps | reverse complement strand
GCATAAACACCTGGGGTCCTTAGACCGGTAGTGGTACACTGTCGTAAGTCCATGGGGTTGTAGCTGTGTTTGGGCGCTGGTTTGGCCGTAAGGGTGTAAGCAGGCCGCTGCTGGTAGCGCATATTGGAGGCATACCTATCTGTGCAAACAAAGTGTGCCGCCCGGAGTTACCGACGTAACTTTTCATTGAAGCTCCGTACAAATAAGTGGTTGTTTGCCGTGGCGACTACGACAAGAGTGTAAACTCCTGAACATAAGCGTGTAGCGTGGCCGTCTGGACTACGCGAGGATTAGACAGCTCTGCTCTTGGTCAGCTGCTGTTCTCTGGAGTGTTTGTTTGCGTGTGTGTGTGTGCAAGGTGCTGCTTTATTTCATTTGTTTGTTTATTCCTCTAGCCTGTGGCTAGTGGGTTAAGAATAAAACGTTGCATAAAGTAGTGTGAGCCACAGGTTAGAGGATTTATTTTTATTTTTTGTTTTGTCTTTGTCTTTGTCTTTTGCCCTCCCCTCCTTTCCCTGGATAGGAACCTGGCCTAGTAGGGCCTACGTCACACCAGTAGGGTTGTAGGCAACGGTCTTTTGTGCACGGTCCGTCATGACCAGTTTCTGGTTTGCTATAGTGCTGTGAAGTTATTACAAGCTCCCAAGTGGTATGATTGCAGTGTATTCTGAATCTTAGTGTGTATTCTGAATCTCAGTGTGTATTCTGAATCTCAGTGTGTATTCTGAATCTCAGTGTGTATTCTGAACCTCAGTGTGTATCCTGAATCTTAGTGTGTATTCTAACTCACGCGTGATATTGAATCCTATGCCTACTATAGCCCATACATGGTGACGTGGCCACTTGCTAATGGTTTCCTTAGGTCTTATGTATTGATTATTTATTATAACCAAAGCGACACTTTTCAAAGCCTGTAATAAAATATATATTTTTGTATTTTTCTAAAAACCTGTGCATGTGTAGTCCTTGGGGCAGAGTTCCCCTTACTCTCCTCACATCATCATAGCTTAAGGGGTGGCGTAGTCAGTAGCCAGTAGAGGGGGTTACAACTTGGCGTAAGTCTGGCAGGATTATTAGGTATTGGAAGTGTCGTTAGGTTGAGTTAAGTTAAGCAGCACCTGTGCGTTGGTGTGTGTGTGTCTGTCTGTGTGTGTGTGTAGAGAACAGCAGCTGCCAACAAGATGAACACCGCTGAAGAGACAGAAGTCCCAGAGCTGCAACAGCTGCGACAACGTGTGGAACAGCTTCAGGCAGAAAATCAGAGACTTTCGGGCAGAGGTACTGGGGACAATGGTAGTGGCACTAGTGCCCAGCCTGTTAGACGGGAACAGGCTCTGTACCTGCCTAGAGAGCGCCGGTGCCCAAAGTTCTCTGGCTCTGCAGCAGCAGGGTCTCTGTCTGTCGAGGAATGGGTTGAAGAGGCGCAGAGCTGTATAAGGTCCAGGTTTATGTCTGAGCTTGAAAAATCTTTGTTTTTGTTTGATCACTTAGAGGGTGAAGCTCGAAACGAGATTAAATATCGCTCCACCGCTACTCGAGAGGACCCAGAGGCCATTATTAAAGTTTTGAAAGAAGTGTATGGATGTTCTAGATCATATGTATTTTGGCAACAACGTTTCTTTGATAGAAAACAGAGAGAGAATGAAAGTTTATTTGAATTTTCTCATGCCTTAATGGAACTTATGGATAAAGTAAAGCTGTCAAAAGAAGATGCTATTAGCAACCCAGACACGGTCTTAAGAGACCAGTTTTGTGAGAATGTTTGCGACCCTATGCTACGTAGAGAACTGAAGAGACTGGTTCGGGCAGACAATGGGCTATCCCTCCTAGACTTAAGAAAGGAAGCTATTAGGTGGGTGGAAGAGGGACAAGCGAGTCGTGACCGGAGCCATCGAGCTCCAAGTCGTAGCAATGAAGTTCATGTGGTGTCTCAGTGTGCGGCTACTGCTGTTCAATCAGAATTTACAGAACTTAAAGATCTGGTTCTTAAGCAACAAGCCCAGTTGGACATGCTGGTCAGACAGTTGGGTAATGCTAATAGTAAATCTCAAGTCCCTCAGCCATACCGGGGTGGGCGTTTTAAACGGACCCCTGATGGTCAGCCCATTTGCCTTAGATGTGATAAACCTGGACATATAGCCCGTTATTGTCAGACTGCACGAAATAGTAGGACAGCCCCGCATTTGCCTTCCAATGATTTCCCCCCCCAGCCCCTAGCTCCGGAGCATTCTGTTAACCAGCCGGAAAACTATTAGCCCCCAGTGTGCAGAGCCACACACTGGGAGGGGATGGCCCTGGCTCTTTGCATTCTCGTTCCTTTGATAACTTAGTCCGGAATTGTCCAGTATTGTGTGTTTCCATGGGGGGCATAACTGTCCCCTGTCTTATTGACACTGGGTCAATGGTGACCACCATCACCGAGAGTTTTTTTCAAGAACATCTTCAACATCTGCACAAGAAAGATTGCAATTGGTTAGGGCTCACAGCTGCTAACGGGCTAGACATCCCATATCTTGGTTATATAGAATTGGATGTAGTAGTGCTGGGGCAGTGTATTCCAGGGCGGGGGGTATTGATTGTTAAGGACCCAGAGAATGTAGCTCTTAGAGAGCGTAAACTAGCCACACCGGGTATCTTGGGGATGAATATTCTTGGGGAATGTTACCAAGTCCTTTTCGAGCAGCATGGTTCCCAGCTTTTTCATTCCCCTCTGGTTAGGTCGGCGGCCCCAGCAGCATTACGGGCATTACGGCACTGCGAGAAGATTAAGGCTATCCTTAATGCACCCAAGCCTTTCAGGGTGAAGTCTCATGGCAAGTCCCCAGTCTACTTGGAAGCGGGGGCCCTCACTATGGTTCCAGTGACGTGCCCACAACTGGACTCCATAGAGTTCCTTCTTGAGCCATTGGGCTTTGAAGATGAACAGTTGCCAGAAGGGTTGTTAGTGTCCCCCACCCTAGTTTCAGCCCAGAAGGGCCTCTTGTACGCGCCTGTGGTCAATGTTGGGAACATAGGAGTATGGCTTCCTCCTCGTAGCACCGTTGGCACTGTCCAAGTTATTATGGCTTCATCAGCCAGAGCACCTACCTCTATCTCTGTGGACCAGTCAGGGGAAACATGCCAAGCTTACATCTCCACCCAGGAGGTGGGAATATGCTTTGATGCCTCCGAACACGTCGTCCCCGACCTGCCTGAATTGTCACAACAGCAGGCTGCCCAGGCTCAGGCCCTTTTTGCTCAGTACCGTAATATCTTCTCCAAAGGTGATGGAGACTTGGGCTGCACGTCTCTGATTACCCATGAAATCCCGCTGTTAGACAATGTTCCCGTCCGGCAGCCATACCGAAGAATTCCACCTTCCCAGTATGAAACCGTGAAGGCGCACATTCAGCAGCTTTTGGATAGTAAAGTAATCAGGGAGAGTAGCAGCCCTTATTCATCCCCGATCGTCTTGGTAACCAAGAAGGACGGGAGTCTACGTCTTTGCGTGGATTATAGACAGCTAAATGCTAAAACTCGTCGTGATGCATACCCCCTCCCCCGGATAGAAGAATCACTAGATGCATTGTCTGGGGCAAGGTGGTTTTCCACTTTAGACCTTGCTAGTGGATACAATCAGGTTCCAGTGGCCGAAGCAGATAAATCAAAGACCGCCTTCTGTACGCCATTTGGCTTGTTTGAGTTCAACAGAATGCCATTTGGACTTTGCAATGCTCCTGGAACGTTCCAGCGGTTAATGGAACGAATGTTCGGAGATTGCCGATATCAGTCCGTCTTACTGTACCTGGACGATTTGGTTGTATTTTCCTCTACAGTAGAGCAGCATCTTGAAAGGCTAGGAGAGGTGTTTGCTCGACTGCAACGGCAAGGTCTGAAAGTTAAACTATCCAAATGCAGCTTCTTTCAACATCAGGTCAGCTACCTTGGCCATGTGGTGTCAGCTGAGGGGGTGTCAACAGACCCTGCCAAAATCGATGTGGTGAAAGAATGGAAACGACCAGGACATCTGGCAGAGCTACGATCCTTTCTCGGCTTTGCAAGCTATTATCGACGGTTTGTGGAGGGGTTCTCAAAGCTTGCAGCCCCACTGCACCACCTTGTGGGGAGGCTTAGCGGACCTCGGAGAAAAGGAAAAACCCCCCTGTTCCGCTGGCATCGGCATGGGATGAAACATGTGAGCAGGCTTTTCTGTCTTTGAAGGAGAAGTTGACCTCTTCTCCGGTCCTTGCTTATGCTGACTTCAAGAAGCCGTTTATTTTAGAGGTGGACGCCAGTCACGGTGGGCTTGGTGCAATCCTTTCCCAAGAAGAAGGGGGAAAAGTGCGTCCAGTTGCATTTGCTAGCCGAGGGCTTAGACCAGCAGAGCGAAATATGGAGAACTATAGCTCCATGAAACTGGAATTACTTGCAGTAAAATGGGCAGTCACTGAAAAATTCCGTGAATACTTACTTGGAAACCACTTTACCATTCTTACAGACAACAACCCCCTGAGCCATTTGCAAACGGCTAAGCTAGGTGCTACGGAACAGCGGTGGGCCTCCCAGCTGGCGTCGTTCAACTTTACCATCAAGTACCGCCCAGGGAAGAGTAACCAAAATGCAGACGCCCTGTCCCGTCAGTACCTAGAACGTTTCGCCTTCGGGACTGAGGTCCCAGCACTTGGAGCATTGGATCAGAATGGTGCTGTCCGGTGGTCGGCAGTGAGTGGTCAGTGCACAGAAGTAGTTGCCCTGCCCGGGCACACGCCGGAGGATCTAAGACTATTGCAGCAGGCTGATCCAGTCATCGGGCCAGTCCTCAAGCATTTCCAAGAAGGGCACCGGCCAGAGGCAATGGAGTGTGCCATCCTCTCCAAACCAAGCAGAGTCTTGGTTCGTCAGTGGGACCGCCTTATCAAACAAGACGGGGTGTTATACCGCCAAATCCATCCACCAGGGGGAGGTCCGGAGATCCTACAGCTGCTTCTTCCACAGAGCCTGCAGAATGATGTCTTGCGGAGCGTCCATGATGATCAGGGCCATCAAGGCACAGAGAGGACGTTACAGCTTCTGCGGAGCAGATGCTTTTGGCCAAGTATGACCCGGGACGCTGAACAGTGGTGTCGGCGGTGCCAGCGCTGTGTGCTGGGAAAAGCAGCCCAGCCCAAAGTCCGAGCTTACTGGGGCACAATACAAGCCACTCAACCAAACGAGATCCTGGCCATCGATTTTACGACGTTAGATCCGGCCAGTGACGGGAGGGAGAGTGTTTTGATTCTTACAGACATATTCACCAAGTATTCGCAGGCAGTCCCCACCAAAGACCAGCGGGCGCCCACCGTGGCCCAAGTTCTTGTACAGCAGTGGTTCTACAGGTTTGGGCCTCCAGCACGGATCCATTCAGACCAAGGGCGGAACTTCGAGAGCTTGCTAATCCAGCAGTTGTGTCATATGTACGGCATTCAGAAGAGCAGGACCACCCCGTATCATCCGCAAGGAAATGGACAATGCGAACGGTTCAACCGGACTCTCCATGATTTGCTGCGCACGTTACCATCATCTGAAAAGCGACGCTGGCCACAACATCTGCCTCAGCTGACATTCGCCTATAACACTACCCCCCACCAGACCACCGGGCATACTCCGTATTATTTGATGTTCGGCCACCACCCGAGGCTACCAGTTGACTTTCTGCTTGGGGCCGGAGAGGTGACACCCAGTGCAGAAACAATGGAGGAATGGGTCCAGAGGCACCAGGACAGCGTCAGAATGACACAAGAGCATGTCCGACAAAGATCAAGGGAAGTGGCCCAAAAGCGGAACCGGCACCATAATGATCAAGTAAATGATGCCGGCTTCAAAGAGGGCCAGCTAGTCTATCTACGAAATCATCCACAGGGTCGGAATAAAATTCAAGATTATTGGAACCCGTGTGCTTTTCGAGTCCTGCGGGGCCCGTCCGGATCAGCAGCAGTCTATACGGTTGCCCCAGCTGACGGTGGTGGAGCAGCGCGACAGGTGCATCGAACCGAGATGCGGGGCATCCCTGATGGATTATGGCAGGAAGTGGAAGAGGATAACCCACCAGCTGTCATACAAGAGCTACCTAGTGCACCCCCGGTGGCAGAGGGGGAGGACACAGAGGATGCAGTACTCTGGTATGCTGAAGAACCTCCAGCCATGTGTACACCACCTAGAACCCAAGTTCCTGTTGAAATGGACATTGTGCCTGTAGAGGAGCCCATGCGACGCTCTGCTAGATCCACAGCGGGCCAACATTCTAATCCCCACCGACTCCCTAGAACAGCAGTCCCCAGCGATATACCAGGCACAGTGGAGGGTGAAGAGGACTGGGAATGAGATGCCATCGTCGGGCCGCCGATTCAGTTGGAGGGGGTGGATTGTAGCAGGGGGAATCATTGCTGCTCACTATTTTAACTTTCTTTTTCTTATTCTGTCGGGTGTCTTTCTTTCCCGTTCCCTTCCGTCTCTGTCTTTCCCTACGTCATGTAGCGAAGCTGGGATTGGGGATCAATTAAGGTAGCCTAGGCAGGCATATGCATAAACACCTGGGGTCCTTAGACCGGTAGTGGTACACTGTCGTAAGTCCATGGGGTTGTAGCTGTGTTTGGGCGCTGGTTTGGCCGTAAGGGTGTAAGCAGGCCGCTGCTGGTAGCGCATATTGGAGGCATACCTATCTGTGCAAACAAAGTGGGCCGCCTGGAGTTACCGACGTAACTTTTCATTGAAGCTCCGTACAAATAAGTGGTTGTTTGCCGTGGCGACTACGACAAGAGTGTAAACTCCTGAACATAAGCGTGTAGCGTGGCCGTCTGGACTACGCGAGGATTAGACAGCTCTGCTCTTGGTCAGCTGCTGTTCTCTGGAGTGTTTGTTTGCGTGTGTGTGTGTGCAAGGTGCTGCTTTATTTCATTTGTTTGTTTATTCCTCTAGCCTGTGGCTAGTGGGTTAAGAATAAAACGTTGCATAAAGTAGTGTGAGCCACAGGTTAGAGGATTTATTTTTATTTTTTGTTTTGTCTTTGTCTTTTGCCCTCCCCCTCCTTTCCCTGGATAGGAACCTGGCCTAGTAGGGCCTACGTCACACCAGTAGGGTTGTAGGCAACGGTCTTTTGTGCACGGTCCGTCATGACCAGTTTCTGGTTTGCTATAGTGCTGTGAAGTTATTACAAGCTCCCAAGTGGTATGATTGCAGTGTATTCTGAATCTTAGTGTGTATTCTGAATCTCAGTGTGTATTCTGAATCTCAGTGTGTATTCTGAATCTCAGTGTGTATTCTGAACCTCAGTGTGTATCCTGAATCTTAGTGTGTATTCTAACTCACGCGTGATATTGAATCCTATGCCTACTATAGCCCATACATGGTGACGTGGCCACTTGCTAATGGTTTCCTTAGGTCTTATGTATTGATTATTTATTATAACCAAAGCGACACTTTTCAAAGCCTGTAATAAAATATATATTTTTGTATTTTTCTAAAAACCTGTGCATGTGTAGTCCTTGGGGCAGAGTTCCCCTTACTCTCCTCACATCATCATAGCTTAAGGGGTGGCGTAGTCAGTAGCCAGTAGAGGGGGTTACAACTAGATATTCCACCCACACAACAACCACAAGATGCACCGTTACTGAATTACGTTACTATTACACTGAGGAACGAACAGTGGCGTGCGCCATGCCTGTGATTTAAAAAGAAAGATAAAACACATTACCCACGGCTATCATATTAACGTAAACCGTATAAATGATGAAACAAACCAACCCACAGCCACAAGGCCCATGCCAACTCACCCAGCTCCCGGCATTTTGTTGTTCACTTGACTTCCCGGACAAAACACTGCAACTTCCCCGCATTGGCTATAAACAAATATCCCCAACGATTACCGTCTACCCACATTCCATCAGCTATAAAACAGACTAACGTTAACGTCTTACCTTACACCCTGGACACACAAAACCCGCTTAGCTGGACGAAGATGGCACGAGACTTGAGCAAACAATGGACTGGCCGACTCTCCCAACCTGCTTACCTGTTGGGGCTATAACCAGGTGCAACGCATCCTCAAAGGGATTCCCTCCCCACGTCATCCGTCTACGTCACTACTGCTGGGGGAACCCCATACACTACGCTACCCCACATTCACCCCCCCAAAAGTGACCCACTGATTTGCCCATCTAACCATAACTTCAGGGCTTGTTACCCCCCAACCCCCACTGACTAACAGCTGACCGTGGCAGGTTATATGGGTTTGAATGGCGTCCCGCTGTACACCTGCTGGTCTTCCTACGGACTGGCTTCTCAGGTGGCTTTTCCGATTCCACATCAGTGTCCAGCGAATCCTCCTCTTCTCGTAATGGATTAACCTCGTCTTCTGACATAAGGCCTGGGTTCAGGTAAGGATTTACTGGGTGAGATCTGCCCACCCAGCCTTCCGACATCTCCTCTTCACTCTCCGACGTCTCCTTCGCTGACCCCTGCTGCACCATGGGGCCACATAATCGTAGTTCAGTGCGATGAATGTTCCTCGGGGGCCTAGAGTCATCCACTGGGACAACAGAGTAAACAGGTCCATCCTGGCCCACCCTTTCCAGCACCCTATGGGGTACTGGGAGCCACATATCTTGAATCTTGTGTCGGCCAGTGAACTGCCTATTACGCACATACACAAGCTGACCAGGGCAGAGCACGCTATTACCGGTCGGAGCCCCTCTATGCCGTCTTCTTGACTCAGCTGCCCTCCTCAAGTTTTCTCCTGCTTGTTGGTATGCTACCCTCAGCCGTGTCTGGTGTGACTCCACCCACTCACTCAAATCCATCCGGGCATCCACATCATCACCTCCCAGGGTAACATCTAGCGGTATCCCGGGACCACGGCCAAACAGCAGGAAGAAGGGTGTGTACCCCGTGCTCTGATGTTCCGTTGTATTGTAGGCGAAGACAACTTCCGGTAAGTACTCCACCCACCTCCTCTTCTTCTCAGGGGGAAGGGTGCGAAGCAGATCATGCAATGTTCTATTAAATCTTTCACATTGCCCGTTCCCCTGAGGATGATAAGGGGTAGTCCGGCTCTTCTTCATGCCATACAACCGACAAAGTGACTGGACAACCTCTCCTTCAAAACACTTGCCCCGGTCCGAATGTATGCGTGCTGGCACACCATAAGGCTGAATCCAGTACTTGACAAGACATTTAGCTACAGTTGGGGCCCTCTGATCTCGCGTAGGCACTGCAACAGTAAACTTGGAGAAGACATCTGTAAAAATCAGCACATTTTCCCGGCCATCTGAAGAGGGTTCCAATACTGTAAAATCCATGGCAACCACTTGGAGCGGCTTCACGGCCAACAAGCTGCCCATGGTCGTAACCACCCTGGGCTGCTGTGCTTTAGATACAATACACCGCTCACAGGAGTTGCAGTAATGTTCCACGTCTTTATAGATGCCAGGCCAGTAACAACGTCCCCGCACCAGCTTGAAAGTCCTCTCTGTGCCCTGATGTCCATGCCCATCGTGCATCTGCTCTAAGACCTCTTTCTGCAGTACCTGTGGTAGTGTAAGCTGCCGTACTTGTCCCTCTTTCCTGTCCCAGCTTTCACGGTACAGGACCCCAGCATCCTCCACCACTCTGTCCCACTGCCTCAGGAGTTTGATGGTTCTAGGAAGCTCCTGTGCCCTTTCTTCCCGGCTTGGCTTACGCCCAATGCTCCAATACTTCCGGAAGGCAGCAATCACCGTATCTGCCTTCTGCAGAGTGGCCAATGACTCTCTATTATACACTGGGAAGCTGGCGGTGCAGACCTCTTCGGCACCCACTGCTGCCACGTCTACTTCAGCCGGTGTACATCCTTGATTCCCAGGAGCCTGCTCACTTGTGTACTGTCTTGAGAGTGCATCTGCCCCCGCATTTAGACGTCCCGGCCTGTAAACAATCTGGAAGTCAAACTGGGCCAACTCCGAGACCCAGCGCTGTTCTATAGCGCCTAGCTTGGCTGTTTGGAGATGGCTAAGTGGGTTGTTATCCGTGAAGATGATAAACTTATTCCCCAGAAGATAATCACGGAATTTGTCGGTAACAGCCCACTTCAAGCCCAACAGCTCCAGTTTCATGGCACTGTAGTTTTCCATGTTACGCTCAGACGGTCTCAGGCCCCTGCTGGCATAGGCCACCGGTTGTCTCCTTCCCTCAACATCTTGGGACAGGACTGCCCCCAGTCCCTGATGGCTTGCATCGATCTCTAGGTAGAATGTTTTGCCGAAATCAGCATATGCCAAGACTGGAGCTGATGTTAAATTCTCCCGCAGCGTTCGGAAGGCCTGGTCACACTCTGTATTCCAATGCTGCTGAAACTTAGCTGGGGATAACTTGCTCCCTACCTTCACATTACCAAGAGCAGAAAGGGCATGGAGAGGGGCTGCAATACTGGCAAAGTTCTTCACAAAACGGCGATAAAAACTTGCAAAGCCAAGGAAGGACCTGAGCTCCTGGAGGTTCTGTGGCCGTCGCCACTCCGCTACTACGCGGATCTTCTCTGGGTCCGTTGCCACTCCTTCTGGAGAGATCACATGCCCCAAAAAGGACACCTGGGACTTATAAAAGGAACATTTACTGAGCTTGATTTTTAAATTTTCATGTGTGAAACGGCCTAGGACTAGATCAAGGCGGGCCAGATGTTGCTCAAAAGTGGTTGAAAAAATGACCACATCATCTAAGTACAGTAACAATGACTGATGTCGCTGGTCCCCCAGAATACGCTCCATCAGCCTTTGAAAAGTCCCTGGGGCGTTACAAAGTCCAAAGGCCATACGATTGAACTCATACAGTCCAAAAGGGGTACAGAAGGCTGTCTTGTAGCGGTCTTTCTCCACAACCTCAACTTGATTATAGCCACTGGCTAAGTCTAGTGTTGAGAACCAGCATGCTCCACTGAGTGAGTCTAAGGATTCCTCTATCCTTGGAAGAGGAAACGAGTCCTTCCGGGTCTTGGCATTTAACTGCCTGTAGTCAACGCACATCCTCATGCTACCGTCTTTTTTCGAACGATGACTACCGGGGAGGCATACGGACTGCAGCTCTCCCTAACTACCCCCTGCTCCAGTAGCTGTTTAATGTGTGACTTGACCTCCTCATACTGTGAAGGAGGAATCCTACGATACCTCTGACGGACAGGAGCGTCATCTATCAGAGGAATCTCATGCTGAATAAGAGTTGTACACCCCAAGTTACCGTCAGCCATTGAAAACACACTGTCATACTTGTGGAGAAGGCACCGAACTTGTTTTGCTTGTTCTTCAGTAAGCTCCGGAAACTCCAACTGGGCTATCTCTGGGGATAGGGCTCCATCAGGATCCTGTGAAACATGCTGTTCCAACATTGTTACTTGCTCCTCCTCTGGACCTGTCCGACGGAAGACCACTTCAGCTGCTCTCCCGCCCACCACTTCTACTGGCTTCAATACAGCTAAACATGTGTCAGGGCCTATGAACACTGGGGACATACTCAAATTGACTACAGGGATGGTGATCTGCCCATTACCGCTTAACACTAAGGCACCTGGAATGAATAGCCCCACCGGCAAGCAACCCATTTCCTCCCCCAGAGCTTCAACAAGTAATGGCACCTCTGAACCAACTGTACTCATACATCCACTGACTGGTACAAAACAAAGACTCTCAGCTGGGACTTCACAAGGGGCTATGGACTTGACAATATTCTCCTGTTTTTTATATATATGTTGCTCTTGCTGAAGCACTTCAAACACTGCTCTCCACCCCATCATACCCTGGGCATGACCCCGGGCAAGCTCACCCGAAGACAACGACTGAAAGCATTCCTTAATCACATTCATACCAAGAAGGCCTGGCACTAGCTGCTTACGTGCAATTGCTGCTGGGTCTATAGGATCTTTTACAACTAACACCCCCCGCTTCGGAATGACCTTGCCCAGGACCTCAATGTCAACCTCGATGTAGCCAAGATACGGGATGGCCAATCCATTGGCCGCCCGTAAAGCAAGCCAATTACACATCTTAAGTTTTTGGGGGCCAAAACACTCAAAATTTTGTTTAAAGAAAGTCTCTGTAACCGTAGTAACCATTGATCCAGTATCCAATAGGCAATTCAAATTTACCCCACCCATTTTGACTTCGACGACTGGGCTCTGACCCACCAAACACCCATACATTTCTGGACGAGCACTATCTGAGCCTATTCCTGACCCACCTGTGGCTCGGCCCCGTGCCACAGGGGGGTGAAGTTTCCCTGCTGTTCGGTCACATGCGCCTCCCTCTCCAAGGGCTCAGAGCGATTGTGTCTGGGTTCCCCAGTCAGGCTACCTCTAGGTTGACAATTTCTAGCAATATGTCCCACGCCTTGGCATTTAAAACATATTGGCCTACCCGATGAATCAAATCTCGGCTGCTGCGCTCGTCGGTTCACCCCAGGGCGATTGTTCACTTGGATATTGGCCAATTTCCGGGTCACGTCATCCAATTGTGCCTGTTGTTTTCGCAAAATATCTAAAACTTCTTTCAAACTCGGATCTGACAATGGTGAGGGGACAGCAGCAACCGCATTTGTTTCCAACACTGGGTCAACAGCCACACGACATGAACGAACAACCCGCTTTCCCCTTTCCCCAGCGATGTCTCCATCCTCTGCCCATAACAAGGCTTCTTTACGAAGGTCAAAGAAAGAAATATCAGAATCCTGACGAATTAGTTTTTTTAACTCCCTACGCAGACCCAAGTCAAATACATTTTCAGCAAATTGATCTCTTAAAGCAGAATCACTGCTCCAAGCAGCGTTAACAGGACACTGATTAATTTCCTCCATAATAGCCATAAGAGCATGAGAAAATTCCCTTACTGACTCGCCTTCCCTTTGCCGACGGTCAAAAAACTGCCGCTGGAGTTTGGTAAGTGACTGAGGGCGTCCATAAATTTCTTTCAAAATTTTTAGAATACAGTCGGGGTCTCTACGCTCAGTTAAAGGGCGGTAGCGTATCTCCTGTTTCGCTTCCCCCCCCAATTGTTCGTAAATGTAGGCAGTAGTGATGCGCGGGCCGATGATTTTTACGACCCGCCCCGGCCCGACGCATCACGCAGCCAACCCAGCCCGCCCGACCCGAAAGATTACGCAATTATTTTTAACCCGACCCGACCCGCTTAATTTTTTAAAAATAAATAAATAGGTGTTTATTTGTTTATATAGGGCCTAGGCATATTAAACAACATAAATGAAATGTCTGCGGCCGCGCGAGGGGATGGTAATGTCCCTCTTGGATCAAAAGTTAGTTAGGCTACTCTAGCGTCTTGGCCACATCACATCCATCTGACGATTATGGTTGTAATTCCACTTATCGTTGCCACACCAGACACCCAAGCTCGGTGCATGCCATACCCAATAAATTGTGTATGATTAGGGCACAAAGTAATTCTATGAGATGATTTCGACTTCACATAACAATCAGTAGCAACGGCCGGACACGCCCCTTTCAGGGGTAAACTTGACTGGAGTGATAACTTTATTCTCAATGCAAAAAGGACTGTACTTTAGCAGAGTCATGGCTTTATAAGTTTGGATGTGTCAGTTTACAAGAATAAAACCCACAAGATCGTTATGTAAGTGTTTTCTTTATGTTAGAGGATTACAAACTACACGTTATTGTTTAAATGTCGCATATTTTCCCATTAACTTGGAAGCACAGAACTTCTTCACAGCTTACAGCTGTTGTCTATGGACGTTAGCTGCTATATAGCAAGCTAACCGTCAACGAACAAAGAAAACTGAGGGTGAACCTCCTGAAAACACTTTACCTTTTTTCTCTCTCGATAGGTACATCACACATTCTCTTTGAGCTGGAGCCTCACTTACCCCACTGGCCTGGCTTGGAGGCCTACTGCTTTCCCTTGTTGTAGAACTTTCCCTGGTCTGCAGCCTTTCTTGCAGTGTATCATTTTGAGTTTTTAACTGATTGATGGTTTCTTTGTCTGCCTGCACCCTCGCTTTAAGGGCCTCCAGTTCAGCCAGGGCCTCGGATGAAGACATGGCAGCATAAACAGCCTATACCAAAAACACAACAAGTCAGTAGTCTACTCACAGAAAAAAACGAAATAAACAAACAAAAACAGCAGCAGACTAAACAACAAGCTAGGCCTTATAGTCAGGTGCATTTATGAAAAAAAACACCAAATCCAAAAAAAATTCTAACAAAAGGTTTCTCAGTTGTTTTTTATAGTATTAGATGTCCTTAATAACATACTAAAAGTTTACCAAAGTTTGACTACTAGAAAGGTGTCATTTTCAAGATGGCGTCCATGATGTATAGGAAGCCATGGGAGACACCCCAGGTGAATAGGGTAAAATTTTTAACTAACAGATATCACCATGAAACTTCCCAAGTTTATAACTTACATTAAGACAAATATTTTTTGTATTACAAGTTTTGTCAAATGTTATGTTTGAATATGTAAATGAGGCAATATCTAATTAAATATGTTCTAATTTGCATACATTACCAGAACGAAAAATAAAGCCCCTAACCCTAAAAAAATCTATTATAGTATTAGGTGTCCTTAATGACATACTGAAAATGTACATACGTTCAAAGTCCCCTAAATACAGATCCATTGTATAACATTTAAACCAGGGCCTCAGTTTCTGGTAATTTTTGGTGAAATACATATGCATTTTACATAGGTGAAACAATACAGGCAGATAGGGTAAAATTTTGAACTTTTATATATCACCTTAAAGCTTGCACACTTTCTAACATTAAGAGAAGATTTTTTTATATTACAAATTTTGTGAAATGTAATGTTTTCATATGCAAAATGAGTCCAATGTACAGATATTATGCGTTAGGCTATGTGTTGTCCAGACAAAGTAGCCTTTCACAACAGACTAATTGTAAAAGTTTTTTTCAGCTTGGATCATTTGTATGAGATGTTCAGAACAACATGCTAAAAGTCCTGAGAAATCCTAGTTGAGGAAATATATGGGAAGTAAATTTCCCATGGAAATGAATGGGATTCGGGTGTATTTAGGAGGAAAATGTACACAACTAGTACATTTTGGCCTGAAGCATGAACAGGAAACTAATTTCACCCATACATCCCATATATTTTCTGAAAGCACACACCCTCAGGATGTGATATACCATGGCATGGTGTGACAGTGAGGTATGGCCCACCCTCCACATTACAATAAAGCCCATAATCAAGAAATTTGGTGTTGGCACATTAGTCTGTTTTTGGACTCACATTTAAGGGAAACATTTTAGACCCCATAAAGCATATATTTTCTGAGAGCTTATACCCTCAGGATTTCACCAACAATGTTTTTTTTCAACATCCCCCCCCCCCCCTTTATTTCACAGCCTTTGCTTATTTTTAGAAGAAATGAGAAATTGGGCGCATTTCTCATACAAAAGTATGCAGGAAAAAGTAAGCAACACTCATATGTCATACCTTTTTTGAAAGCAGGGAACCTCAGGATCTCAGTAAACATAAGTTGAGACAGATTAGACCCCCCTCCTCGTTTTAATACACATTTAGAGATCATTTGGTATTGGTGATATAGACGTATAGCCAATGCATTTGGACCTGAGGAATGAAGAAGAAACTAATCTACCTCCTTAAGCTATACCTTTTCTCAAAGCATACACCAACAGGGTGCCATACAATAAGAAGAAAAAATATTCTGTTACAATTGTGTCTACTATTGGCTCCAAAATGGGCCTGGACTAGTTCATATCCACATACTCATAAACACTAATAACAACTGAAATAGTGACTGACTTATTAATTAACATTAATGTGTTTAATGTTGCTTTGTTTTTACTCTGACATCACACATACAAGGCCATTGTGAGCTTTACAACATTTTACTGACTGTTAGTGACAATGTTTGAAATTACATTTTGTCGATAAATTGGGATTTCCTTCTAATTTTGCTTTAGCGACTTTCAGGGAGTGGCATGGGTTAATCAGGGGCGTCTAACCCCAGGTGTCTGGTCTTAACATACAGTATGGTAAATCAGCTTCTCCTTACTGTTAGATGCCAAAAATGTATTAATGTACTGTTGGTTCACAAATCTGCACTAAGTCTACTGTATAGGCAGTAGCCTATAGTATTCTAGTTTATGCAATTATTTAAGGGAAACTGTACTTATTCTTTTTTTTAATAAATGTGCTAGTAACCAATTGCTTTAATATATAATTGTTCTCACTTATCTATCATTCAGATGTGCTAATTAGAATATTACAAGGTCAAAACATCAATCAGGCACCAGTATTCCTGGTCTAGAAGGAATACAAAGGAGTAATGGGCATTTAAGGACCTGAAAAAACCCACATGACGATAGGCTATTTGAATTTCTAGAGGTGGTGACTGTATTTTCTCATTTGCAGTGATAAAAAGAGATATCTAAAGTCCCCCCAGCCCATTCGGATTCTAGTATGTCATCAAAATAAAACAAGAATTTTGAAAGGGGCTTTATCCATTGTTCAGTTTTCAGTTTTGGTAATGTATGCAAATTAGTGCATATTTAGTAAGTAAGTAAGTAAGTAAAATTTATTTATATAGCGCATTTATCGACTTACCTCACTCACGTCAGATCATGCGCTACGTAACTTTCGTACTTCCGCGCAACGATCTGATGTTGAAGCCCATCAGAGAGACTTCAAGCCATTATTCTCTAACCGGACCAATCAGGGCCGCTGGCTGCTGTAGAGGGTGTGACGTACCGAAGAAGCAACTGTTTTGAATCCAACCAATCCAACAAACGTAACGAGCGTCTTCGGTTGGTTTCGATGTGGTTGGCTGCAGTGTACGTCAATTAAATTGATGGACAAGCTGTTTGCCCAGTTAGATTCAAGGATTTCTGGCTCCTGAAATAATTCGTCTATCGCTGAATATCAGATGAACGCGCGTAGCGCTACATCTGACGTGAGTGAGGTAATTTATCGACTGGAAGGCCACTCAAAGCGCTTGACGGAGACAAACACAAAAGACATAGACAAAAACATAAAAGAGTCAATCAGTCATCAGTCCGTGGGAGGTAGAGGCAGGCTCCTATGAAGCAATCAGGCATGTCTTCAGAGACGGGGGGCAGACAGAGGCTATGGTTCATCCAGCAGGTCAGGCAGCAAACTGAAGGAAACTTTAACGTCATCAATAACGTTTCGGATTAACAGCCCGAAGTTGCAATCTCCCAAAGAAGAGGCTAGGAAGATGTTGACAAATCCGTTTCATGCCGGTTGTTGAAGTAGCCTGGTGTTCATAAACAGTTCGCTGACCTGAAACGTGGCTGTTATGGAGAGAATATCTGTTCACGTCGACAGTCGATCTCCTCCTCTGCTTCAGGATGAACCGCCAGCCTATTCCCCACTTGCCCGAAGTTTTCCGTTGGCCCGGCAGGACCATCCCACATCAAACTGATAACAAAACTGAACAAAAAAATACTTGACGAAACATTACAAAAAATACACGCACACGTACCGAACATTACGAAAAAGACGAATAAGGACATGTTACGACGAGACAAGACATAAAATAAATTAAATTACAAAAACATCAAACAAAAACAGGAGCCAGACGGAGCGGCGTACTCGCCAGCGTCCCCGTAACCTACCTTGTTGTATTTAATTAGATATTGCCTTATTTACATATTCAAACATAACATTTGACAAAACTTGTAATACAAAAAATATTTGTCTTAATGTAAGTTATAAACTTGGGAAGTTTCATGGTGACAACTGTTAATTAAAAATTTTACCCTATTCACCTGGTGTGTCTACTCAGGCTTCCTATACATCATGGACGCCATCTTGAAAATGACACCTTTCTAGTGGTCAAACTTTGGTAAACTTTTAGTATGTTATTAAGGACATCTAATACTATGACAAACAGCTGAGAAACCTTTTGTTAGAATTTTTTTGGGGTAAAGTCATATTTGCACCTGACTAATCCCTGCTTTCTTGTCTTTTTATCACGGTGGGAGGACTTCACCAAATCTCCTTTACGGCCTGCTGTCTTTGCCTAGCGATCCCAGACAGGAAACGTGAGTCATTCGAGACCGTGTTGGTGAAAGAGAGTAAGAGCTCATGCTCACAAGATCTAGTGCTACAATACAGGGTTACATGTGGAAAAGGCAGCAGAAAAATACGTCTTCACATTGCATCGTGCACTGGCTTTTTGGACCGGGAGAACTAGTTAACTGTGTACACTCACTACTGCACTCACCACAGTGTAATCTCTAAGAGACGGAATGACATGATCTACAACGCGAAGGGCAAAGACAATGTAAGTACAGGTGCAGTTAATTTTAAATCCAACTATGATATGATATTATTTGATAGCCATTACCATTAGTTCTTGATTAAACTTTATATCAATTATTTATTATTACGTATTACATTTTTTTATTGTTGTTATTATTATTATTATTATTATTATTATAGGAATGTGTTGGTGAAATGTCATTACGGGAGAAAGTTGTCTAATAAAAAATAACTACAAGTAGGCTATGTTAGGCTTACATTAAATGCGAAAAATGCACCCTTAAAAAAGAGACGGGCATAACGTTAGCTTTAGTGCGGGAAAAGAGAGCCTCGGGATCATATGCAGCCCAGAGAAGTGTGTGTGCAGTATTCTCCCAAAAGTGCTTTCATTACCAGCTTTTTTTTTTATTAATGAAAGCTTATGCTATTTCGCTAGCCTACACTAGATTGTCGACAACTTTCTTCACCGACTTAATGTGTAGACTTATAGGTCAAAACAGTTCTTTGTTAATATTTATTATAAATGTCTTTTCTCTCTCATCCCTCGTTTCTTAAGCCCTGTGTAACCTGCCCAGGTCCAGATATGATGGACTAAATAGCCTCTATCAAGAATAGCCTAAACATAGCCAAATGAATAAATGCAGTCTATTATAATAATAGACTAATATTATATATAGGCTAAATTGAACAGAAATTGAACAGAGGTCTTTGCATCAAAACTCTGTAGGCTAATTTAAGAGTATCAGGTTATTTTGGATGATGATAGCCTACTTCTCCCATAGAAGTTCAAAAGCAGTAAAACATCATAAATGTATTTTCTTGTAGATCACTTGGCAGGAATCAACAGCATGCTGGAATATCTGATGGCACCTCTTCAAACTGTGCTCAGAGGTGTATCTGTTGTTGTCCGTGAAGTGTTCTTAAACAATGACCTGGTCTTCAGACTCATCATAGCTACCTGTGAGTGGACTGGACAATGGAGACTGGCCTGGGACTTGGAGGTCCAGCGTAATATGGGTAAAACACCTTAGCCTATATTAATATTTCTACAGATGTGTTCATGTGGAAGAATGTGCACAGTGTGTGATAACAAAAAGTTTGTGTTGAGTCTTGCGCAAGCAAAATATATATATTTTTAATTCTTTTAAGTCTTTCCACTTGTCATTATGGTCTTCTAATCCTCTCTCTCTCTTTTTCTCTCAGATCAAGGCTTTGGTCTCTGCTAATCACTTCCTGATATGGCCTGAGATGAGGGATGGATGGAGCAGAATCACCTAAAAATTAAAATATACATATAAATAGGCTATATATAGCCTAATTTTATAATTTGTTTTTAAATAAAGTATGTGATTAAAACCTAACAAGGAAACTGATTCGTTTTTGTTACTTTTTCACATAGCTGGAGAAGTTGGAGAATTGAATTTTTCTGAGCCTGTTTGAAAAAAGTTCTAGTGGTGCAAAAAAAAAATTTTTTTTTGAAAGAATTGAGTTTTGCACAACACAATTCAATGAAGATACAATGAAGAAGATACAGAATACAGAGAAACGATTCTTATCAACACTTTATCAACACTGTAGAAAAATATCACACATAGCTGTACTGTAAATGCCTAAACCCCTCTGCCCTTCTACAGCACATTAAACATTCATACAGCTTATCCAGAGTGAAGAGCAGAGGCATAACTTCATTAAGCCATTGTGAAACAGTCAGTAGTACCAAATGGTCTTTGGGTTCCAAGAGTATCTCCTCCTCCGCATCGCCTCATCTGAGTTCGGACGCTAACACCATCTTTCTCATGTGATGAGAGACATTCCAGAATTCTCTGACACCAAGGACGGTAGCCAGCAGCTTCTAAGAGATTCACTCATACTTCAGTCAAACTATTTCCTGTCACTGTCTCTGTACATAAAACCATACATGTATGCGTATTCCTCTCAAAGTCCTGTCTCAGTATTGCTTGGAATTACATCTCATCTGTCTGGTTCGCCTTTTCTTTTTCCTCTCATATATTTCTTTGTCTTTCTTTCCTTAATTCTATTCTCTCATTCTTTTCTCATCTATAGGTCCTTTCCTTCTCCCTTAGTGCTGTTCTTTCCTGATGCTGATGTTCCCTTCACAGTTTTGGTTGTTTTGGGGGCTTTGGCAGGTTTCTCTGCTTTCTCCCCCTTTTCTTTCTTCCCGACCTCCTCTACCACCCCTTCCACTCCTCCTTCCTCCGTCTTGTCCGGCTTGACCTTGCGGAGCTTGTGTTTGCCCTTAAGTGGGGTGGCGAATGTCAGCGAGGTCTTGTTGAACTCCAGAGGGAAGATGCCCACGTCTCCATCGAAGCGATTCTTGGCCACCTGCAGGGAGCGACGCCCAGGGCACGTCACCAGCTTCTTCTCCTGCAGGATCAGAACGTTATCTGCCTCCTGACTGGCCTAGGGAGAGATGGATGGCAACACACAAGGGACAAACTTAAAATGTTACTCTGGAGAGATTTCAGGCACAGCTCTGTTGAGCAAGCCTGCTAAATGCACTAGATAGCGAGTGAAACAAATGAATTTGGTAAAACAGAGACCGAACGCAAATGCAAAAGCGAACAAGCACTTTAGACTGAGTTATCGGAGCCTCAGATTATTCGATAACGAAAGTAAGATCTGGGGCTCCGGTGACTCAATGTAAAGTGCTTGTTCACCACTGTGTTCACGTTTGGTCTAAACTGTTCCAAATTCTTTCAATCCACCCGCTATCTAGTGCAGTTAGATGGCTTGTGCAACGTTCCCAGCCCTAGTTTTATTAAATGGTAATACATATGCTGTGTTCAGTATTCTTAAAATACAAAGGAAAATACATGATTGATTAAATACAAAAAAGTACTGATGATTCTTCATTGCCCACCCAGCCTTTGGCATGATTTCCAATTTGTTCCCTTGAGCTTGGTATTCAATCCCTCTGGATGTGTGACAGTGTTGACCTTGACTAACCTTGGCGGTTCCAAAGATGGAGGCTGTCTGCAGCTCCTTGTCATCCTCCTCTTTCCTCGGGTGGATGATGAGGGTCACATGACAGCTACTGTGGGTGGCAAACTTCCGGAATGCTCCGATGATATGGTCCTGCACCGCAAACCTGTTTTAAAAGCACAGTATTAACAACAGACATAAAACATGTTTGTGCTCTTACATAGTAAGGCATCACTTGCTTTTAGTCATGTCCAAGTATGAAAGTCTCTATCCTGATGTTTGAGTACATCTCTGTGTCCTGAGTAATGAATGTAAAAGGGCACTACTGTACCCTCTGCTTTAAGTGTGTAAGTACATACTTGTCCACAGAAAGGTTCTCCTGGCCCATCATGAACTGCAGGTTGTCGATGATGACGTGGCTGATGTCATACAGATACACAGCATGCTGCATGGTGTCCAGCACCACTCTGAGGACAAACAAAAGCAATTACTTTACAAGCAATCTTGTCAAACATGATTTACTATAAGTTTTCATTTCTGAAAATTGGATGCCCCTTGTAATGTATTCAGAGGTTGGCTCAGAGACACATTGCTACTCACTCATCGCTAAGCTATGATGGACAATATAATATGAATGTCATGCAACAGGTGAGTCAAAACTTGCGATGCGATGTGTGCAGGTACGGAGATAAGTGTTTCTCAGTGAGTTAGCGATGGGTGAGTAACAATGTATGTCTGAATGCCCCTTTAGGCTCACTTGATGCTCTGTTGTCCGTGGAAAGTCATGAAGTAGAGAGGCAGCTCCTCGAAGCGGTCGGCCCAGGTGTCGTACTGCTCCAGGTTCTCCTCCAGCCGCTGCATGGAGAACTGCGTCAGCATGATCTTGGCCAGACGCACGTTGTTGATTTCAAAGCTGCCCCACAGTGTGTTCACACCACTCATGCACAGGTCCAGGGCGTACTCGCTGATGAAGGTGGTCTTACCACTGCCAGTTGGACCTGAGGAGAAAAAAACAACACATACAGACACACACACACACACACACACACACACACACACACACACACACACACACAATCTAACATTTCAAACTCTTGTGGTTCTAAAAAGATTGCTTAAGATAACGGCACCTGTAAAATTAATATACTTCACCTAATCCATATTTATTTAAGAAAGTATCTGAGATTCAACTTCAACATTAAATGCAGCTTAAATTACGTTTTGCATTCAATACACTCAGATATAATGTATTGGTTTATTATCACATATCAAAGACCTAAAGGCTGGGCTGCAATAATGGGCTATATGTTGCCATCTGTGACGCTTGAAAGGCGCACACACCTGTACTGTTAGACTTACCTGTGAAGACGGTGAGCTCTCCCTTGCGATGGCCCTTCAGGATCTTGGTGAGGTCTGGGAAGCGTGTCCACTTGACCCCCGCGACCTGCTCGGTGTTAGCCAGCTCTCCGAACACGTCGTCCCTCAGCTGCTTGAAGGACACGATGGACTTGTGGGCGGCAGGGATGGCGGCCTTGACGATGCGTCCCAGATTACGGCCTTGCGTCAACGCCTCAGCCGCACTGGGCTGGTGATCGCCGGGCCGCACCAGCGAGCATCGTTTCAGACCCAGCTTACGCGAGAAGACCTTGGAGGCTTCCCAGGAGCGCATATCACCACCCAACCACAGTGTGACACGCCGGAACTGTTCCAGGTAGGGCAGCAGCACAGGAGGCAGGCAGGCGACGCCACGGGGTAGTGCTAACGACGGAAGGCCTGTGGCCTGGCTCACCGCCATGCTGTCCACCTCACTGCCCGTCAGCACCAGCTCGGAATCCTTGCGGCCGATGAGGGGGAGTCCGAAGAGGTTGTGGTAGCTGGACGGCCGAGGCACAGTGGCTTCAGTGTAAACCACCTGCCCGACGTTGTTGGTCGCTGCTGAGAGGAGCTTGATCCCCCTCAGGGTAGAGTCACGTCCACCAAACCAGGGAAACACCAGGCTCTTGGTGGGCTTGAAGAAGCGGACGCCGAAACGCTTCAGTGTGGCATTAGTGAGCCTCCCCATACCAAACATGGTCTTGGCCAACTGCGCCTCCTCATCGTGGAGATCAGAGAATGGCACCGCACTGGACCAGATCCTCTGCACCTCCCTCAGCTCCATCTCTTGCTCCTCCTGTTCCTCCAGGGTAGCGGGGTAACCTAGCAACACGTTGGGGTTCATCGAGGTCTGAGCTTCCTTCTGCATCACCTCCAAACAGTCCTGGAGGTCCTCCCAACTCCCCTCCACCCCAGTCTCCATACACAGAAACTGGCCTGTGGTCTTGTCAATGAAGAGGGAGTAGCTGTCTCTACTTGGCACACCACCGCCATCTGCTGGGGGCTCGCAGAAAATACTAGGAGCGTGCAGGCAACTATAGCCGTCGTGAAATGGGATGTCTTTGGAACGGAGGTAATGTTTGATGTCGGTCACGGTGACAGGACCGAGCGGTAAGTCCATGGTGGACTTGGTGTCCTTCTTAAAGGCACGGTACAGGTTCAGTAAAACTGAGCTCTGTTTGGGGGTGTAACACTGTGGAAGTGCTAAGGCTCGCGTTTGGGAGCTCCACAGAGGCTGCCTGTTTAACGGGCACATGGTGAAACATTGCCGAGGGGCGTGTCTAGACGAGCGGCCAGGTGCCACCCGCAGGAGGCAGACTGCCCTCCGGAGGCACACGCTCGTCCACATGAGTTGCTGTTTCAAGACATCTGAGGGAAGAAGATAACAAAAACATGAGTAGAACAATGACTACAGATTTTGTGATGAAAAACCCAGCAAATCACTTCAAGCATGGTTGATGTTTTTGTCTATTTATATATCTGGCACACTGCTTTGTAATCTTAATAATTTCTAGCCAATATTAGTAAATGGTAATAGCCAACACTTTAAATCTCAACTTAGGTATGAACAAATTGGGTTAAAAAACAACAACAAGAATCTGACATCTGTGGTGAAATGTTACATTTCTGCAGAAAGTTGAAGATAACCTATTCTTACTTTAGATTTAGTTTAGAAAATAGTTAGGACTATACCTATACTTACTATACTTAGGACTATACCTAAGGTTCATGAAGAATGTAGGTCAACGGCCTGAGTGAGTGCAGTTATTTTAGGGACATCATCAGACAATGCCTCCCCCCTTCCTCCCCTAAATAACACAATTGAACTGTTTGATATTATAACAAGAGGATGCATGTACAAAATACAGTTAAATGGTTTCATGTCCTCAAATGTCGTCTGACCTTAATTTGCAGCAAGTCTGGCTAATGTTAGCGCGACATTAGATTCGGCTACTTTACCACACATGTCTCGGCCAAAGAATGAGGAAAAGGCTGTACTTGCAGTAAAATTTTAAAACATATATGCTGGAACATGTTAGGTTCTGTTCTAAATACACCCGAGCAGATCGAAAAACAAATATCAACGAATAACATACTATACAGACCTGTAAAAAGTGGGGTATTTTTTTCAGGTGGTCGCAAGCCCGCTCACACACTTGACATTGAGTGCTTCTCAAATATGTCCGTGTAACACACAAACTGTTTGAGTCAAACACAATTCGTCAGCCACACATTGTATATGATAGTTTGTAATGATCTTGATAAATATTATTTACGCCAGATGAATAAAGCATGGGCTTCACATAAATGTAATTGTGTGCAGTAATCTAAAGGTAGGATTTAAAATCAATATGGCGAGAGCCTGTGTTTCTAGTCGGGTTAAAACAAATGACGTACCTATATGCCGCATGTTGTTGTAAAGATGCCCTTGTAGCATTTGAAGGGTCTCGTAGTTAGCCTTCTGTAACCTTAAAGACATAATTTATTAATGTAATAAAATGACGGCTAGAGGTACAGCAAGTCGTTTTCTGCAGAGTGTGCTTCAGAATGGTGTTGGTCGATACGTTTGTCAACTGAAGCGTATTTCTCTCATCTTTTCCAAGAATGCACAAAGTTCGCTGGGAGCAAGGTAACGTTACAGCTAACCATAGTTTTATTTTCACAATATTAACACTATTTCGCTTTCGTAAATGTATCTGATATTTGCAATACTTTGTAATATCATCCTTGGGATTATATAGCCTCTGGTTCAGCCTGAAATGCGGAATCGGACTGTAGGTTTTGGTTTTCACATTGCAAGCTAACGTTACTGTAGTCATGTCATAACGCCAACAAACTAACGTTAGAAACTAGGCCTACCTGAATTATTACAAAGTGGTTGACATTAGGTGGTCTTTGCACTTGATGTACCAAATGTTCATATTTAGGGAAACATTTTGACGACCTTTTGCAGAAATTTTATTGAGGAGGGTGTGGTGGATTACGCCAAGAAGAACCCTGGAACTGTTGTGTACATCTCCCCAGAGCCTTGCAGAATACCCAGAGTAGTTGCAGAGTATCGTAAGTATTAATTTGGACTAATATTCAACTCTTTCAGTATATAAATTTCAAACGTGATCATATTGAATGTTATTGTGGACCATTTAACAATTTTAAAAGTTTAGATTGTGTTGTAGGCCAGTGTCTTTATTAGCAAGGTGGAGTCATTATCTGAGAAAAAAATCAATTAAACATATCTTCTTGTTTGTACAGTCAATGGGAATGTGAAAGAGGAGATAATTACCGGCAAAACATCTCAAGAGATCTCCGACCTGATGACCAAGCTGACAAACCAGTCTGGACTGGACATCATCCGCATCCGGAAGCCATACCACACCGACTCACCCAGCATTCAGGGCCAGTGGCATCCCTTCACTAACCGGCCCCCATCTGCGGGGCCTATCAGACCACCAGGCAAGGAGGCCAGTCCATGATGGACGACAGTAGATGGATGAAGTGAACGTGGTAATCTGGTCCACTACAGGCGTCATGTTCATGTTTGAGCACATTTCAGTGTCTGCCTATGAACTGTACTCAATGAACTTTGTGCTTTTGGCAAAGCTGTGAGTTTGGATGCACACAGACTCTAGAGGGACGTGTGAGAATTTTTGAGCCAACAAAATGTGTGTTATTGCATCAGTCCATTTTCATGCAAAATATTTGTTGGACCTGTGTACGATTTTTACGACACGCAGTAAAAGTACTGATATGTATAAATAATAAATAAGTATTTAAAAAATTGCCAGTGCGGATTCCAATCCAGGTGTCTTACACAAAATTCTTTAAATCAATATACAGTGTATACACACAACAGATATTGTCACTGTCTACTAGTTACTTTCCTAACAGTAAATATCAACAACACCTAAAACCTTTAATATGTTTAATGGGAGTTTCATGGTTGAATTCATAATGAAGCATAATTCTTTCAGGTAAGGAGGATCCACAACATTTTTAGCCATCTTCTTCCTGAAAAAGAAGTCATAAGATCAGCAAATATCAGCAAAAGATCATTACTGTAAGATACTAGAATAGAAAGCCTAGTTACATTCTCTTCAGATCCGCTGATACAGTTTATGTCCAGCATGAAAGATACATAGGGTCAAAGGAAATGCAAATGAATTTCATAACATAGCCACAAAATTAATTAAACCAGTTGAAATTTACATTAAAGCAGATTCAAATATCCTGTCCAGCTTTACTGCTCTCTGATGAGAGTTTATGTTGGCAAAGTGCACCAGATTTGGTAACAATAACTACACAAAATAAAGGTAGGCTACCACAAATTTAGATGACACCTCAGATGTTAGGTTGTACTGCACTGTAAGTCGGTCAGAAGATTTCTTCCCCATGCCTGTCAGTAATACCAAGTCAAATAGTAGAGTAGCTCTCGGCCTCCTCAATTTTGTTCAAAGTAGCTCTTGGAGAAAAAAAAGGTTGTTGACCCCTGCTATATTGTATAGATAGGGCACTACTACATGCATCAATTCTAGTGTTCAGTGCTTCTCCATATGACATAACAAAGAGATGAAACTGGCGTATACTTACTCATGTTGACCTTTCAACTTTACCTGGTCCTATTTACCTACTGTATGTTGACTCCAATATAAACTTCTAAATGGCATTAAACACCAGTCAAATGCTGACCCTCTCTCCGTCAGTTGGTTTAAAACTTAACCATGGGATTGCCCCCTTTGCTCTCAGTGTTGATCTGCTTGTTGTTTGTTTGTGTGTGTGTGTGTGTCTGTGTGTGTGTCTGTCTGTCCGTCTGTCTCAAGAGGCTGGTGTGTGACTCACTGATCTTTCAGATGGTTCTGCTTCCTCAACTTTCTCTGCTGGATCTAGTCCTGCTCCTTCTGGTCCTGCTTCTGTTAGTTCTTCAGAAAGTTGTGGTCCTGCTTTCGCTAGTTCTTCAGATGGTTCTTGTACAGCTTTCGGAAGTTCCCCTGACGGTTCTGGTCCTGCCTCTGCTCCATCCACAGACAGTTCTTGTCCTGCCTCTCCTGGTTCCTCAGCGGTGTGTAGATGGCTGGAATCAGGCAGGGGAGTCTCCTCCTGGGTGAGGTTTTATATAAGGAGGTGAAGCTCTAATGTGTGCATCAGTGTTGGGTCATAACAGACATTTACTCTCCGACCTCCTATCTGAATTTATGTAAGCTCTTCCTCCCTGAAAGAATTGCTGAGGCTATCGCTATCCTTCATCTTCAGTCACTGTTTCTGTCTTCTTCTCTTTTTTTTTTTTCAAAATAGCTGCCTCTGAGATCCTGCATCATTTCTTGTCTTCAGTTTTGTAGAACCTCACCTGTCTATCTGTTGTCCTCTTGTGTTCGTCACTAGAGTTTTTTCTCCTTTCTCTTGCCTTCTCATCCTTTGCTCTATCTCACTGAAACATGAATCATTCCCTCATTCTTGGATGTCCTTGCTGCACATTACAATAATAATAATAAAAAAACTTCCACACATTAACTAATCTTTTTGCCAATACAGAGGAGACAGGAATTAGCAGTGTTGTGGACTTGAATGAAATCAAGCAATCAAACAAAACAAACAATATACAGAAGACATCGATTAGGTGGCATCATCACCTCTTCTGTCTGCTGTTGTGAGGTCTTCGGAGGCTCTCCAGTCTCTACCCCCTCTGACTGAGATGGTTGCCCCTCTTCGGGGAGAGGCTTGGTCGCCTCGTGGGCACCCTGGTCCATCTCTGGGGCTGCAAGTTCCCTCTGTTCTCCCTCATTGCCATCTAGATCTCTTCCCAGAACAGTGTTGTCTGTTTTGGGCTGAAAGATGAAGTTAAGTTATGCCAAGTTTGAACTTTTGACCGTTGCTCCCTGTCTGTTTTCAGCTGGCTGTCACTTCAGCCTTCAATACAAGCCCTGAAGTACAATATTGCCAAAAATTCTCATCTTTCCTCAAATATTTTCGCCTTAAGAACCCTTCTACCATGTACAGTGTTATGGGTCTTCTTCAGCATTTATAAACCGGAACATGTAGTCAACCAGAGCCTACACTTTCTCACTCTTTTACTTTTGCAGGAAGGTCAGAGCCGATACGGCTCTGAGGAAGGTGGTACAACAGCTCCTCCTTGTGGCATTTTTGGTGAATGGCATTTGGTCCTTGGCATTTACTAAACTGAACAGAGAGACTGAGTTTTAGATGAGCCTGTTTCTCTTGAGTAAGACCCTGTGCAGCTCTCTAACCATCTGGATTGGAGTTAGCATTCGCTTTTAGACTTATCACTGATATTTTTGTCATTTTCTATATTTTTGTGGACTTCTTAAAAAGTAGATATAACCCCAAATACAAATATTTTTCTAAAAGCTCATACAGTATGTCTGAAGTGAACAACCTCTAGTGTCTTCAAGTGTGCAGTTGCAGCAGCCTACTGTACATGCATATAATTGCACACACAACACTGACCACTGGGAGCCATTAGGAGTCAAGGTCATTTACACTGACAATCACAATCATGACCTATAGTAGGCCTATATAAAATTAACTACAAGGCCTGTTTCCATCAGGCCCCAATCACCATATTTAAAAATCAGCAGCACTGCAGAGACCCTAACTACCCCTTAAGGCTTCATAACTATATCTAAATAATAGTGGTTAAAATGGTAGCAATCATGACCATATCAAGCACTACACACATACACCACCACCACCACCACCACACCCAGAGGACGTTTCTCACAGACAATGCCCGCTCAGCAGTTTCCTCTGAGCCCTCTACGGCAGGTTGGTCGGTCTGTAAGCCCCCATCAACGTGTTCTCCAAGGGTTTGCTCAGGCTGCACAGGTGTATGCCACTCAGCTGCATCGCTCACCTGTTGGGCCATTTCAGATGGATATCTGCTGGTTAGAGAGCTGAGGAAGCTAAACACCTGTCCAGCTCTATCTCTTATCTACCTTAGTCAGGTATGGCTAACTTCTGAAACTTCTGAAAAGAGCAAGTGGCATTCTTTTTCTCCACCTGACTCAGGTAAAATGTATTCCTTCTCTAGCTACCTACTCATCATTTCAGTCAGGTAAATCTTATTTCCTTTTTATACATCTGAAGAAAAGAAGAAACAGTATTTAGCCAGAAAAGAAGACATCATTTTCTGCCAGTATTGTTGTTTTCTTCCCTTGGTTTTTTCTTATTGTGCCGTGTTTATTCAGCATGCTGCCTGTCTGCATTCTCAAACTGATATCTAAACTCATCTTCACATCTGATGGTAGCTCTAAGAGACAACCCTGCTTTGAAGCATCACCTTCTCTGTCTGTTGTTCAGGTGGCTGAGCCTCTGTTTGCTGTGGAGAGGCATTCTCGGCCTCAACCTTGATCTCTGACTGTGAAGTACCAGGTGCATCAGGTGTTTCTGTGACCTACAGAAAGGGGCCCGTTTGAGGCATTTTGAGGGACAAGTGGCAAATATTCAGCAAAATCAACAATCTGAATGGTAATCTTCCTTGTGTGGGATATCAAACAGACCCTGCAAGCTCCTTTGCATTACATGTACTGTATGATTACCACACTCTATGCTGCCATTTTTACAGTAAGGAAAAAAAAAAATCTTTCATATTTCAAATAGGTCATCAGGCCAGGGTCTCTGACCGTGGTAGCCTTTGGATGATCTTCCTCCTGAACCAAGTCAGAGGCCCCCTGGACCATCTCAGAAGGAGTCTGACTGTCAGCGTGTGGTTTGGGTTCTGACTTCTCTGGATCAGGTTCTGCAAGGTGCTGGGTTGGTTCTTGTGAAACCCCCTGGTACAGATTCCACAGATGTACACAAACAAATTAAATTTCTTACTCGTGTCAAAACAAAGAGAGCAGCAAGAATAAGAATAAAAGGGGAAGAAAAAGTTTAAGAAACTGTCAATAAGTTCATCTAAGAAGTCACCAAAGACTGCATAAAAGGGAAGTACCACAAGACACACCACAAATACTATCACCATAGAGGCGAGAGTACTAAACTCCACACAGCACAACTACACACTCTCTCAGAGTCAGCCACAAACCGACACAGCAGCACAACAAACGTAACATCTTATGTTCTGTCAGTTAGAACAAAGGAGCGCAGGACAAGAATGTTCAGCATCACCATAACCACCACCACAACCACAACCATCACCATAACCACCACCACAACCATCACACAGATGCTTTAGTGCATGCTTCCTCAACCAGATAAAGCATCTCTATTCAAACAGAACCTCATCTCCAGTGCTGGCATCCAAAATGCTCCTGCTGCTTTCCTTGGGTGGCTCTGTTGCACTTTCAGAGGTGAGGGCGGATGTTAGTGCAACTGCCTGAGTTGCATTACTTCCTGTGCCTGCACTTGTTTCTGGGGACGGGGGTTTTTCCTGTGGGACATGTCACTTTGAAAGTGAAGGATTTGTGCTTACCTTAATCCAAAAACACCTGATGGATTTTGTGAACAAACTATGTTAATTCTAAAGAAAGTATGACAAACACCCTGATATTGACCACATAGGCCTATACAATATATAAACACAGACAGACTAGGCCTACAATGCAGTTTGCTAAATAGCAAAGAAACAAACACACACACACACACACACACACACGCTGTGGTCTACGCACTGGCCACACACACACAGACACACAATACCTCATCTTGGTCCTCCCTCACTGCCTCCAGTTTTGGTGGGTTGGACTTCCTTCGTTCCTGTTGAGATGATGGAGGTGTAGCGCCTTCTTCTTCCTACCAAACAATACCAACACATTGTAAACCCATGCAATCCAAGTCAACCCTATGCAGTGAGTCATTGGACGTAACAGGTAACATTACCGATGCAAAACCTATCCTAGTAATCAACATTAATATCATTCTACAATGATACAGTAGGCCTAAATGATCTCTCTCTCGCCCTCTCTCTCTCTCTCTCTCTCTCTCATACACACACACACACACACACACACACCACTGCTGGTTTGGACGGCTCCTGGGCTTCTCGGAGCCTGTCCTCCTCCTCTTTCAGTAGTTTCTGATGCATGGCCTCATCCCTCGCTCTGGCCTGCTCCCTCTCCAGCTCTGCTAGGTACGCACTCCTCTGACGGAGAGACACAGGCAACACACATAAGTAGCCTATCGATACGTTTACAAGTGTGTTGGAAAAAGTGAAGTTTCTTCTGTGCGAACACTGAATGGACAAAAACATAGGCCTGCAGTCATAAGCTTACCTTCTCCTCGTAATCGAGATTTTCTTTGTATTTGTAAATCCATTGCGCCAAATGCTCAATAGGGTCCAAGGGTCTTTGCTCTGCAACTTCTGCCAAGCCTTCGACCAGACATTTCCCCAAACGTGTTTTTAAAAACTCTGAATCCATAGTTTTGACAAAATAAGCAAATTTGCACTCAATCTGAAACTAAATGTGATATTTCTAAAATAGTCGCAATATTTTGTGTTGTGTTGGTAATATAACGCTTTGTAGCCTAACTTAAAAGCGTCTGTGAGAATCCGACATTTCCATGGTAACGGTGCTACAGACCAAACCTTCCCCTCTTCGGTGTCCGTAAACTGATTAATAGTTCCGAACCAAACAGCACTGTTCACTCACATTTAGACAATTCACATTAATTTCATGAAAGAGTATTGTGCACATCACAGTTTGCATGAACTAGAAGTTCAGTTCATACAGGAAACAAAATCGTGCAACAGCTCACAATTTCAACTACTAAATGTTGAAGATTAGCCTTGGCTATTTCATTTTTTTTTCTTTTTGAAGAAGAAGAAGAAGAACAACAACAACTGTGGGTGAGTGTACGCCCTATGCTATTATATTCCTCTCCATTTTTAGTTACCTTTTACGACTATCTCTTGTTGATTTGTTTAGGCTTATTCCCCACAATATCCAAATGAAGTAGCCTACTACCATTACCAAGATTTGGACTTTAACACCTAAATTCACAAATATTTGGACTAGTTCAAGTTCTAGTTCTTTAGTGGCATTTGTTCAATCTATAGGTTTCCCAGGGGTCAGGGAATTTCTAAAATTATCAGGGAATTTCAATAAAGGCTGTTCCAGACAGGGACTGTCAGGGTAATTTACAATTTTGCTTGCAAAGTCAGTGAATATTGATATTATGTATCACATCCTTCTCTCTTGTTTCTCAGTAGGGATAACTGGAGTAAATGTACACCCTGATTGGCTGATTCATGCCATTTAAGTGTAGGAAGTGGGCTCAATCATTTCTTTTATGAGAGGTTATGGATTTATTATTATTTATTTTTTTTTGTCAGGGAAGGTCACGGAAAATTTTTAAGTCTGATCTGTAGTGGGAACCCTGAATTTAGTTCACAGTTCATAGAAAAATTATCTCTTTTTTCAGAGTGTGTTCAGTTCAGGCACATACCAAAAGAGTGAGATGTTACATGACTCCCCCAAATGGACACCTCACCTCTAGGCCTGTGAAGAATTTGAATTTGGGGTGATGATAAGTGTTTGCAAACATGACATTGGCTCATATGAAATAGTAGACCATCAGCGCGGTTTAGTAGTAACATAATCTGTAGGTGCTGATGTCAGAGATACTGTGAGAGCCACGTATAGGGTTCGGTCATGCCAAACAGGCGTTGGCCTTGTCAAGACTACCCCCATTCTAAGTGAAATTGAAAACCTCAAATTCACTTAGACCAAGACTAAATAGAACCCATAAAGATGCATGTTCTATGTTTGTAAACATGTAAATACTGCATCTTGATGTAGACTCTCAAACCATTTGAAGGGCCCCTTATAATTGGAACACAATGTAACCATACAGGTATGTACTTGTTCTGTTAGATGATAGAACCTTCTCGCAGACCGTATGGCAATGTGCTGGCTGGGTCCCCTGAACCATAGAGAGTTCTAAGAATTCAATCTGGACCATAATAATTAGGGGCAGGGGCAAAATGAAAGCAGCAACTTGGCAATGGTGGACCTATTGCTTTGAAATTGAATGTCCTCATTACATAAAGTCCTGACCTGAACATTTTGTTGTGGTTGTAAGACATGCCTATTTTAAGGTTTTCAAGTTGGTGAAACTGGAGATCGGAAGAAGACCTCAAGAAGAGCCTAGGAAAACCGCCGCTGGCCGGCTCGGTTTGGAATGCTCCGCAAATCGATAGACGCTGCCCACGCCCCACAGCTGTTGGAGGCTATGGAACTTCTGGAGGAAAAATAGTAGGCTAGCTTGCTATTCCAGCCACCTTTTACACCACACGCAGTACATGACCTATATGGAAGACTGGTGGAGGTATGCCTGACACACTTTCTCTGCTTAAAGGGCTTAAATTCTTGAACGGCATTATAGACTACTCTATAAACCTGAATAGGCCCCATCAAGGCCTGTTGTCCACTATTAACCCATTTGGACCTACACACCAGCCCAAAACACCCCCTATATTAACAACATGATTGTCAACACCTATTAAATGTTTTATATCTCAGTCTCTGTGCAGATAGAGGCATGATATAAAAAAATATTTTGAGAGCCTACTAACCTGGGCCCATTCTTCCTGTCGCTGCATGAAATTTTGCGATCAAGTTAGTGTGGCCAATTTCCTCAACTCTCGACCCCAGAAAAATCAGGACCTAATGAGAAAAACAGGCTGAAGGATGCGAGCTTACGATGACTCTTTCCAGATCTGTCCCAAAACAGTGATAGAAGTTTGATTGCATTTGATAGCTGTTTAAATTAATCCTGCCCAAAATTCTGGGCAATGCTAGCTTTGCCAGACCACAGTTCATTTCTGAACGTGGTCGTGCAAGCCAGGCTAAGAGCCTACAGCTTTGTTTTGTATTTAGACTGACTTGCTTGGCCATAGCTTTCAAGCTTGAAAGTCATTGGATACAGGCCTTAAAATGGATAAGGTGATTTAAACGACTGCTCCAGCGACGAAACACACAGATGCTGTATAAGTAAACCACCAAACAAACAAACAAACAAACAAATAAATGAATGAATAACAGCAGCAACATTATTGAGTGTAAGTTAGGGATATGATTCCAAAGAATAATGTCTACTAAGCACCATTTTTGGACTTGAGGTGCAAACTTGTGTTGACCCTACTTTCGGGTCCATAGGCCTGCCTAGGCTTAAGAATTCCACTGGGTCTGACCCCTCCAAGCCCCCCTGACTTTGAAGTATCCCTTGGCCTTGGTTTTGACCTTCGACCTCGTTCAGTCTGGTGACTAACTGGAATGTCAGCAACATTGAAAAGCAACTCGTTCAAAGCTTTGACCACCTCCCCTAAAGCGCTTTTTAAGGGCTGAAAAGGGACCAGTGAACTCCTTTGTTTTGGTGCCAGTTGTTGGTGTGCAATCTCTTGGGACTCTTTTGGGTGTGCAGAGGAGCGAGCCTATGAATATCAATTTAGTTTCGGAACTCATAGAGTAGTTGCTAAGGTAATTTAGCCTCTGAGATGGAATGATGGCACATCACAGTTGTCAAGCACAACTCCGTCATGAAGAGATTTCAGGAGGTGTCTGAAAAAATGTGATCCCTCCCTCTTTTCCCTGCTTGTGAGTGGTGCACTGGACGCCTGCTTTGGTCCCTCTCCCCCCACACCCCTCTGTGTGTGTGTGTGTGTGTGTGTGTGTGTGTGTGTGTGTGTGTGTGTGTGTGTGTGTGTGTGTGTGTGTGTGTGTGTGTGTGTGTGTGTGTGTGTGTGTGTGTGTTTCTTTTGCCTTATATAACAGTGTGTTGTGGCCAGAGATGGACTGTGATTCAAGTGGTGAGTGGCTGCTCTCTCTCTCTCTCTCTCTCTCTCTCTCTCTTGCTCTCCCCTCTCTCTCTCTCTCTCTCTCTCTCTCTCTCTCTCTCTCTCACTCTCTCTCACTCACAGTCCTTCTCATTTAACGTCTCCCATTCATACCCTCGCTCTCTCTTTCTGTTTGATGCTTCAAGGGAAAGCACACATAGGATTACATGCACAGTAACTTCCCTAGTTAACTTTGATCAGAGTTGCATCTGTTTATCTACGATTTTTATCCCACATATTTTTTTTAATTACAAACAGGCACTTTGGAGAGACACAAGATGAACGGCCAACTGGATGACTTCAACAACTCTCTCTACGATGGAGATTTCATGTTCACATCTGAGTCTGTCGGAGAGGGCCATCCCGGTAAGAACGCTCAAACTTACATACGTTAAGTGCAGTTTGACACTAAAGAACATGCTTTGCTTAAACCTCGCTTCACTGGATTTGCACATTTTATTCTGCAGATTCTGTTCCAAAAAAAATTAACACACTGAGAAATGTTACGATTCATCAAAAGATTGAAATCAAAAACCTGTTTTGTTTGTTTGTTTTCAGCCTATTGAAAGTTTGGCTGTATTTTTTTCAATGTCACTGTAATATAGTTGAAGCTTTTGTTTAGATAGCCCATACAATATACATCATGTTATTTTCAGTTGCAGGGCTTCAAATGCAGCATTTTGAATGTGTATTGCTGCATATGTGAGCCGCTACTTATCACAGAATACCATGTGTACAGTTGTGTGTGTGTGTGTGTGTGTGTGTGTGTGTGTGTGTGTGTGTGTGTGTGTGTGTGTGTGTGTGTGTGTGTGTTTGTGTTCCTCTAGGTGTAAAGATATGCACCATGTCATTTGCAGTTGCAGAACATTGAGAAAGCCATTTCTAATCTGTCTTGTTGCATGTGTAAGACATTTATCGCTCACAGAATACCACGTTCACAGCTGTGACAGGGACTCCTAGAGTGTCGTTTCACTAGTGCTAAATTGCATGTGCCAAAGGGTTAGCTATTTGGCTCAGTTACAGCCAGATCCACTTCAGCAACACTGTGTGTAAACCTAACCCCCTTACAGGCAGCAGACCACTTCCACTGCTTATGAAGACACACACAACCACTCTACTACTACTACTACCACCACCACCACTACTACTACTACTACTGCTACTACCACCACCACCACCACCACCACTACTACTACTACTACTACTGATACTACTGCTGTACCACCACTACAACAACTAATACTATAACTAGTACTTCTACCACTACTATTTCTACTACTACTACTACTACTACTACTACTACTACTACCACCACCACTAGGTCAGATGATCTTGTCTTAGGACTCTCTCTGTGCTGACCATACAGATCAAATCATCATACAAAATTTGCACTGTGCCAAGAAATTCAATGACATTTTTTTCAATTTCAATAAGCCTTCCTGATGCTATAATTTGATATTATTATTTATTATTTTTGTGTTCAGCTGTGGGTGGGAGAACTTGTGAACATCCTCTAGATTCTCAAAGACACATGTTGTCTGATAATTGTATCATTACCACTCTGTAGGCATTATGATAAAGATGGATTATCGGTATATAGTAAAAATAGCAGCATTCTAACAACCAACAACCATGGCTTGTGGGATGAAAGTATTTCACCAACTACATATGACAAGTTTGAGGATGCTGTAACAGCCGGTATAACACAGGAATGTTATTATACTGTTTGTCAGGGTTGCTTTATAATTAAGCAATAAGCCCTGAGAGGCCGTTGTATATCGTTAATATAGCACAGCTGAGGGTGTTGGGAATAATGCTATCATGCATTTGTGTGTTTTCAGATAAGATCTGCGACCAGATCAGTGATGCTGTGCTGGATGCTCACTTGAAGCAGGATCCCGATGCCAAGGTTGCCTGTGGTAAGAAAGTTTCCTAATATTACATGTTGCATATGTTATACTCACTTTATATTAGATGCATTAAACAATCTTATTTAGGCCTACATAATATTACACGTGTCAGACAGAGAGTCTTTTTACATCTGGTGTCCAGTCTCAATCATTTAGTTATTTAAGAAAATGCATTATACAATGGTACTAATGCCTTCATCATAATGCATTACATAGTCAGGGCTGTTTCTGGTGTGTGGGCGGCTCCACCATAGCAATGCTTGTGTTTGTCCCCCTGCAGAGACCGTGTGTAAGACAGGTATGGTGCTGTTGTGTGGGGAGATCACCTCACGGGCCAACGTGGACTACCAGAAGGTGGTGAGAGATGCCATACAACACATCGGATACGACAACTCAGACAAAGGTGTGTGTGTGTGTGTACGTGTGTGTGTGTGTGTGTGTGTGTGTGTGTGTGTGTGTGTGTGTGTGTGTGTGTGTGTGTGTGTGTGTGTGTTTTGCCATGCTAGTGTAAGATTCAGAAATAGGCCTGCATAGGATGGAACACAATGAGTTGTCCACAAAATAGAACTGAAATGGTTGATATTGATGATAATTGAGAGAATGTGGTATTATACTATGATTTGATAACTCAAACTTTTGATCATTTGAATCAACACAAATACAGGGGTCATCTCTCAACTGAAAAAAAGAGATGGACGGTATAGAATAGTGATTATGCTTGGCCTTCGTTCTGTAGGGTTTGACTACAAGACGTGCAATGTCCTTGTGGCCCTGGAGCAGCAGTCTCCAGACATCGCCCAGGGAGTCCACATCGACCGCCTGGAGGAGGATATCGGAGCCGGAGACCAGGTAAACAACTACTGTAACCGTGACAACCAGGGGGTATTCCAAGGAGCTGCGTATAGGTATAGGAGAGTTTTATGACTGAGGCATATGACTTCCTCTAGGAGGTCAACTTACCCAAGTTTACTAATCCACCTGGGGCCTACTTGGAATATAACCAGAATTTCTGTTAATTATAAAACATTTGATCAGATTAGCTAGTTTGTTAAACTTACCTCCTGTGACTCTGACGCATACTGCAGCAAATGTTAAGGAGAAATGTTGTGTATGTAAAACAACATCAAAAACTAAAAGCAATAGCTTTTAGCTGCAATAGCTTTTGTAAGTGTATAATTCTCACTGTGTCTGTGTGCTTGTGTGTGGTTGTTTGTATGCCTCTGTGTGTGTGTGTGTGTGTGTGTGTGTGTGTGTGTGTGTGTGTGTGTGTGTGTGTGTGTGTGTGTGTGTGTGTGTGTGCTGTTTTCAGGGCCTTATGTTTGGCTATGCCACCGATGAGACGGAAGAGTGTATGCCGCTCACCATTGTCCTTGCCCACAAGCTCAACGCCAAGATGGCCGAACTCCGACGCAATGGCACCGTTCCATGGCTGCGCCCGGACTCCAAGACACAGGTGGGTCATCACCAGGGGTTTGGCAGCTGTCCAGTGATGTCACAGTGACATCAGAGCAAGGGGTGGCGGGTATTGGAGGAGGAGGAGGAGAGAGCGATCAATGCCATAAATGGGTGGGTAGGATACATGACCAGCTTACACGCCCCTGCCTTGTGAGCTGCAATCAAAATATAAACATAGCCTCGCACACATACAAACACACACACACACACACACACACACACACACACACACACACACACACACACACACACATACACACACACACACACACACACACACACACACACATGCTTGCTTTCTTTCTGTCTCTCTCTCACTTTCTTTTCCACACAATCACACACACACACACACACACACACACACACACACACACACACAATCAAGCTCTCTCTCTCAGAATAATAATTTCTTGCTGTTGTGCATCTTTTAGATTCCCCTCAGTGTGTTGTCACATACAGGAGACAGCTGTCAGTAATTGACCTAATTTGGCAACGTATGGAATTGAATATTGAATATTGATTGAATACTAGGCCCAATTGACCTTACTCCTGCTTGAACAGCTTGGTCAAGAAGACACACTATAGTATGCCTCTCTCTATCTTATTCCCCCTCAGAAGGGCTACAGAGTGGAGACATCTGAGTGGGTTGAGTCGGGGAAGTGGAGTGGGTGGGTGTGTAGATATGTAGTGGGTGTGTGGATCTCCTAAAAATGCACCTACCCCCCTTGGGGTAATAGGAGTTTGTGGAAAGCCTCCAGGTCAGTATTTGATATTTAAAGATGAGCTACTGTACAGTAGGCCTAAACACTCCCCACTCTAGAAAAATCCTGCCAAAAACAGCTCATTCTGATAGCTGGTTTAACATGGCTTTCAGTGGATTTATTAGAAAAGCAGCAAGACAAAACTAATTTTGGTCACTGCTACTATCATCAGTCATGTTGTATTTGTATCTCAGGAGATTGCATCATCATTTCTGCTTTGTCCCAAATCTCCACACTTCCTAGCTAAAGTTGCTACTAGCTAGCATAGCATAGGCTTATTGCCCACTGAGGGGAATGGGAGAGATGACAGTCTTTCCATGTAATTCCTTCAGTTCCTGGTCTTGGGGGTAGAGGAGGTCCCTGTGTCCACCTGTTCCCCCAGCACCACACCCTGCCCTTTTGGTTGGCCAGTGCGCTCCAATTTGGCCGTGTTTGGTAACCCAAACCTCTGGAGTGCTATTTTAGAAGGCGCGTAGTGATCACTGAGGAGAACTTAAGACCGGTCTCGTGGCGCGCTGGCATGGATTCTTGTCAAACAGTCAGTGATTCATGACGAAATGTTCAGAGGCGGTTTCACTCTACTGGCCTAGTTTGAGCACAGAAGGTGTGTACAGTAGCCTATATCATTCCCCAGCTATCTAAGAATAGGCCCTCAGAGTTCTAGCTAGTACTACAGTAGCTAGCAGCTTGCTAATTGAGAGTTTAAAATTGATGTGCTTGTGTATTTATGTATGTATGTGTGTACGTGTCTACATACCTACTGTACTTATCTATCTAGATTTTAGAAAACTACCTACCAATCTATCTATTTATCTATCTATCTATCAATGGGTAGATGGATGGATCGATGGAGGGATCAATTGATCTATACTTATATCTATCTATCTATCTATCTATCTATCTATTGGTCGGTCAATGGATGGATGGATGGATTGATCCATCTATCTATCTATCTATCTATCTATCTATCTATCTATCTATCTATCATCCATCCATCCCCTCATCATTATGTCCCATTTCCTGTCTGTGGTCCAGGTGACTGTCCACTACACCCAGAAGAATGGCGCCCTGATCCCCCGTCGCGTCCACACTGTGGTCATCTCTGTTCAGCATGATGACTATGTGACCCTGGATGAGCAGAGGGAGATCCTCATGGAGAAGGTCATCAGGGCCGTGGTGCCGGACAAGTACCTGGACGAGCACACAATCTACCACCTGCAGCCCAGCGGAAGGTTCGTCATTGGAGGACCACAGGTAAGGAGGTTCACACAAGGTTCGCTCACACACACTCTCTCTCTCTCTCTCTCTCTCTCTCTCTCTCTCTCTCTCTCTCTCTCTCTCTCTCAATTCCAGCACAATTAGCACAATTAGAGCCAATCAGCATGGGACTTTAGGAACACAAAAGGAAAATGTGAAATTCAAGTTGTTGTTGACCTTAACCAGAATTGCAGGCTCATCTTTAACCTGTGATGTAGTCCATCTCTTTTACCTGAGCAGAAGTGACCCCCTAACTTACAGTAAGCTCAAGGATCTTCAACTATGAGGAGGACAAACCAGTAATAGTTAAAGAAAATAAATCCATAAAATAAAGAGATTACATGAATATCCCTTGGCTGTGTCCGAAACGTTAAAATGGTGCCTTTGAAGGAAGCGTTTGGTGGCATCAAGGCATCAAGGCATTGAATCGAATATAAGCATAAAATCCTGCCTTTGATGGTAGGCTACTTTTGTTTTGTCCAATTTTGAAGGAAGCATGGATGTATCTATCCATGCTATTAACAACAATTAAATAAACAAAAATACGGCATTCTAATTAACTAACTTGCTAGGTTGTCCGAAACAAAGTTTTTAGCAGGTGCCTTGATACCTTTTATGATAGGTAACTTTCTAGACAGTGAAGACAGCAAGTCACCACCTTGGATGCTTGAAAAAGATCAAGAGATCGAAACGTTGCACATTAAAAATTGAGTCTATTGAAAGCAGTGTGCAAATCCTTTTGTTTTTTCATCAAGTCACCACCTTCCCATTTCAGACACAACACACGTAATATTGATCTTTTGAATATTTTCTTCAGTTTGTTTTCTGGTTCTGTTCTCATTTCCCATACTCAACCTTGTCCCTGGCAGGGTGATGCTGGCGTGACTGGCCGTAAGATCATCGTGGACACCTACGGGGGCTGGGGAGCCCATGGGGGTGGTGCCTTCTCTGGGAAGGACTACACCAAGGTGGACCGCTCTGCTGCCTATGCGGCCCGATGGGTGGCCAAGTCCCTGGTCAAGGCCAAGCTCTGCAAGAGGGTTCTAGTCCAGGTGAGATACTCATGGCCTGTACATGCACAGCTACTGCTAAGTTGAGTTATGTTTAAATAATAGCTGGATAAGTTTATTCTCGTGTATCAGAGTACATGCACAGGAGTGGAATCAATTTATTGATCGAAATACCACTATTTCTGCTATGATACTGTGTAGGTGAGGATAGTCCCAGTTGGAAAAAATATCTAAATTCTGAATTGAATTGTGTTATAAGCTTCATTGAAGAAAAGGATTGTAAATAATTGAATACTAAATATATTTTGTTTGGTTTTGTTCTGTTTTTTTTTTTTTGTCTTGTCTTGTCTTGTCTTGTCTTGTTTTGTTTTGTTTTGTTTTGTTTGTTTGTTTGTTTGTTAATGCAGGTGGCGTATGCCATCGGTGTGGCCCACCCACTCTCCATCTCCCTCTTCACCTACGGGTCCTCACAGAAGTCTGAGAAAGAGCTGCTGCAGATCGTCAAGAAGAACTTTGACCTCCGACCTGGAGTCATCGTCAGGTGAGATGAGGTCACAGCTAGTCATCTATTCAGCGTTCCAGAGATGGGGTCGCGGTCTGACCTATGCAGTGCTATAAGGTTCCCGAGAGGGATCACATCCATGCCTATTTAGCGCTCAGTATTCCGGGCAGTAGAGTTCCAAATATTATTGCTGCTTGTATTCTGTCCAATAGGACTCCTAGATATTCTGGTATCACAGTACATCCTATCATTGTATAAGTGACTTGTCTTGTTATACAGTATATAGTCATTATATGGATTTTATAACTTTATATAAAAAAATAATCCATCTAAAAGCCTTGCAGGAGAAAATGTGATGTATAATATATAGCTGTATAATATAATCATATAGCTGTGACCAACATGAGTCTAGTTATTGGGCATGTCTGTGTATGTTTGAGTAAGTTTTTATATCATTTTTGATTGCCAGGGACCTGGATCTGAAGAGGCCTATTTACCAAGCGACAGCAGCCTATGGTCACTTTGGCCGCAAGGACTTCCCCTGGGAGGTCCCCAAAAACCTCAACTTCTAACCCGGATCCTAGGATGTGTTTGCATACAAGCCTGGTGTCGAGCACAGGCTGCTGTGTGTGTGTGTGTGTGTGTGTGTGTGTGTGTGTGTGTGTGTGTGTGTGTGTGTGTGTGTGTGTGTGTGTGTGTGTGTGTGTGTGTGTGTGTGTGTGTGTGTGTGTGTGTGCATGTTTTATGTGCGTGTGTGCCGTGGGTTGGGTGGGTATTTGTATCAGGGAAGTATCTCTCTCTGAAAAATAATCCCTCAAATATTTCAGTCACAAGACTTGAGGGGCAGTGGAGATAGCTGTAATTTATAGTCTTCGGCAACGCCTTACCCAGATATATACATCGCACACACATACACACTCCTCTCTCAAACACACGCACACTTGTGGACACACAAACACACAAATAAACTACAAAAACACACTGACACGCACATACACGCTCATAAACATACACACGTAAGGCTTCACCCACATACATGTAGATATACAGTATACATCTCACACATACTGTTCATTCACAAACACACAAACACAGTTGCATATATACACACACATACACTCAAACTTACAAATACACATTGACATACACACACACACACACACACACACAGACAGACAGACAGACAGCACACACACACACACACACACACACACACACACACACACACACACTTATGAACTACTTATGAACATTTCAAATACTGATCAAAGCTGAATCACTCTTACACACTCACAAGAACCATCAACCAAACACACACACACACACACACACACACACACACACGCACACACACACACACCAACGCATTTTCCTTGTGTTTTGTACTTGGTTAATTTGGAGGTGTCTTTCTTCTCTGAAGCAGCTCTTTGATATCTGAAAGACCAAACACTGTAGCTTGATTCCACACTCATTCATTGCTGAGTTTGGTCTCTGTCTTGTGACACCATTCAAGTGGTGTAATGGTGTAACAGCCATGATTGTGACAAAAAATGCCGACAATGCTTTGTATGCGTTCCACAAATGTGTTTTTGAGCTGTTACCATTTTGTTGAGAGAGACAGGGAGAGAGAGGGAGTGAGTATGTGTGTATTGAAAACCGAGGTCTCTCTAATATCAACATGGGTAGCTGTTCAGAAACACTGCAGGGGGAACATACAGTACAGCTGACTGGTTTTAATTCATTCAAACTAATTAATTCATCACAAAATCTAATCATGGGGAAAAATGGAGAAAGTCCACTAAACAGAACCGCTTTTAACCACAGACATGATCATTCTGCATTGAAAGGATCTATGAGTGTTCTTTCCCCTTAGCTTCAAACTTTGTCAACAATTACACTCAGACAGTGCTTGGATAATACAAAATTAATGTAAATAGTGTATTTTTTTGCCAAACATTTTAATAAATAAATCTTACTCATAATAATGTGATTGTAATTTTTATTTTTCTGCTTGCATCACCCACGTAACCTCCAATACACTGACACAGACCTTTAGCCAGTCCACCCTATACTGGGAACATCATGCTCCTAGTGTACCAAAAGAAAACAGAATAATTTCCCCCGTCTCCCCGAGCGCTTCCAAGGGAACACATACCAGCGGACTAAAGCTACAGTCCACACATTGGGTGCCTGGATTCTTTCTTAAATCCTGTGACGGGAGCATGAGCATTCCCCCTGCCCATTCCTGCAGAGTAAATGAGTTGGGACCTTATTTAGAATGTGCTCCATGTCTCCCCCTAGAGGCCATAATGGGTATCACCCAAAAACTACATCATTCATGGGAAAAAAGACACACAATGACACAGGGAAACTGACTATGGAACAAACTGAACCCCGCGCTCCCACATGCTTGTTTAATCTTCCATGTGAATGCGTTTGATGTATTGTATAGGGATAATGTCCCATAAATACAACACAACCCATGCCGTAGATCTACAGTAGGCTACACAATGGGCGTTTCTGATAGGCAGGCCCTATCAAGCCAATCTGTGGGAACATTTCAACTAATATAATGAGTGATTGTAGCAGATTGTAGCAGTTTTTTCTTGTACTGAGTTCATGAACACAGGACAAGCCAGAGGCATCACACCCTTATCAATCCTCAAAGAAAATTTGCAGATGCCACATTCACACACACACACACACACCTACAACAATCAGATACATTTTGTTGCATCAACTGATGGAAAATGATCGCATACTGTAGGTCATGTAATTTACTGTAATGTGAACGCATAACAGAAAATGTGTGTACTAAATTAAGGCCTCTCAGTTCCAAGAAGGCAATCAGATTTTTCCTTATTCTATTGGTTGTTTTTAGAACACAGTCTCCTTTTAAGACACATGGAAAACATTGCCGATTGTGACATACTGTAATGTAATGTTGGCCAAGAAAGTGTCTCCCTTAGCAGGCGTAAGAACAGCATAAACACTTGGAACCTCAGAACCCCAGCCTAGCGCTTCCAGAACCTCTCCCTGCGCTTTCCCAGGAGACAGAATCGCAGAGGGCAATGAGTGACAGGGAAGGAAGGAAGGAAGGATCAGCAACACGTCTCTGAGTAAACACTTTTTTTTAATATGATCAGATTGAGCAACATCTTATCTGTACAAAACAACTCAGAAAATCTGACTCAGATTAAACACAGCCATGGAATGTTCTGGTAAGAAGAGGTAACACTAAAACGTGATTTTCAAAAAAACATCTGAATCTTAATGCCCTTTTTATTCACTTCTATGAAGGCAAGACCTGCATTACAGAAACAAGCAGGGACTTTGGAAATAAAAACTCTTATCTTGGAAATGGACGGACTGCATTAAATAATAATAACAAAAAACAACCCAACCAGTTCTTAGGTTATGCTGTAGTTGTTCCTATGGTTGTTCCATAGTGTTTCATATCCATTCACCAACAGCTTAATAAATTATAATACCAAAATCTATTATAAACGGACAATAATGCGCTAACCAATGCTTCCCGGACGCAAATACAATCATATAGATAACTTAACGATAAAGCAGCTGAATGATTAAAAAAAAAGTTTTTGATAACATTTTGATTGTTTTAAAGTGATAGGCATTTGCAGTTTGGCACTTTGGTCTTTTTTTCCTCTTTCAAGTTTGATCTCCCAAGGCACTTTTTGGCACAACTATGTTTACATTTCCCTGTTTAAAAAGGTCATATGAAGAGCATTGAATGTGAAACGTTTTCAGTTCCGACATCATCATCTGTCTCACTGCAGCTATAAGCACATCACTGTTACAGTATGGAGCCCTTACTGGGGAGAAAACAATCATATAGCATCTCATATACTGTGATTTGGATTCAATGTCCTCGTAGGTGAGCCTTTAGCTATAACACAAGTGGACAACTCCTGGCAAACAAATGTGTCCCAAATATTTGTCCAAAAGATAAATCATGGTGTTCAGGACCCTTCGCTCAAATAGCTCCGACATGCTCTGGACATCCTGAACCACCACAGGACTGGCTTTTACAGTAAAAGTCTTCGATTCTGTCCACTGCCTCCTTGCTGTCATGTGACCTGTAAAGGCCATTGTGATCTCACAATGGTTGGGCTGAGTATTCTACAGCATGGCCACGCCCTCGGGGGGTAGCTGAAGGTGCTTGGCACCCCCGTTCATCATGGATGCTTTGTTCTCTATCACCTCGAGGCTGGAACCTCCTCTGCTAGAACCGCCCCGCGCTAGAACCATGAGGGTGTCGCTGGACACGTTGTCGAACTCAAAGGCGAAGGAGCCGTAGAATATCATGATGATGATGGCGAAGATCCACTCAAAGATGGCGGAGGCGTGCTGGAGCACAAAGCTCTCCTGGACAAAGAACGCACCACCTGAAGGCACTGGTTAAGGCTGTCAACATGATGAGTGAATACACAGAGTACAAAGACACAAACACACACACACACACACACACACACACACACACACACGCACGCAC
>JAODXP020000032.1:24909284-24916784 GCA_027497455.2 Sardinella longiceps | reverse complement strand
TGGGCATCTGGATACTAAAATTGAATAATTTTTCAATCCCTTCACAACAGCTGTTCCTAAACTTTAAAAGTTGTCTATTAGTCCAACAAAGCCAGAAAAAGCAGAGACAAGCAGCAGTATAGAAGGTGTGAGTTCAGATTTCAAAATTTCAATTACATTTGCCATCTGGAGAAGACAACTGATCTTAAATTAAAAAGGTGACTGATATAGGACAGTTGTGGTTGTATTTGAGTTCTCTTGCAGTTTCTCTAAATACATGAATGAAAAGCACTATAAAAGATCTACACCTGAAAAAAGGAAGTTGGTTACTCTTATCTTTAATTCCTCTTTCTCATGCTCCCTATAATATCTGACGGCTTCTCCACACAGGCGCCAACCGAACACAAAAGAAGTCTGGAGCACATTGATCAAGTTTGCAGTCTTCAAGTCTGTTGTTTGTTTGCACAACTGAAAGACTGCAAGTTTGATCACTATGCTCTAGAGCTCTTTGGCGTTATGCTCTCAGTCTCAGAATTGAGACATATATATTCTGCAGACCACAAGGGTTGATACACAGTCCTATGAGGGCGCTTAAACTTTCTGTCACTAGCCAAGGGCATAGTCGCAGAAAAAGTTTCTCCTGACAAGCATTGGAAAAAAAATAGCTGTTCTTTAAAAAGCAAGAATCGAATTGTGATCTACGTGACAACAGCCGAAGTGGTAATGACTCCGGCAGTGGTGGCAAAAGACTTTGGCTGTGACAATGTGATATGAGGCTGCATTGGAAAAAAAAATTCTCATTTAATGAAACATGAAAAGCTGTATGCAGTGCCAACTATGCTTTATGTTCAGGAGCATTTATGAGTCCCAGCACAAGAGATGGGCAACTGGTTTTAACTCGATCACACTAGATCCCTTATCTCTCCAACAGGCTCTGAAAAATACTAGTCTGCATCCCATGAACTTTAGATCAAACACTCTTACAGCAGAGGTCAAAAGCATCACTCGCTGGGAGGTATTGATGCATTTGGGGGAAGTGGGAGCAAAGAATTGTATCTGTCTGTGTTTGTTGGTGTATGCGTATGTACTTGTCCATACAGTAGAGCTGTGGATTAGTCAGAATGTGTGTGTGTGTGTGTGTGTGTGTGTGTGTGTGTGTGTGTGTGTGTGTGTGTGTGTGTGTGTGTGTGTATGTGTGTGTGCAGGATTGCTTTCTTACCCATGAAGGAACCAGTGCTGCAGATGAGGCTGAATAGACAGCTTTCAGGAGGAAGAGCTCCACATTTACTGCAAACACAAAAAGAAAAAAAAGAAGGAGAAGAGAGAGAGAGAGAGAGAGAGAGAGAGAGAGAGAGAGAGAGAGAGAGAGAGAGAGAGAGAGGGAGAGAAATTCAATATTAGATTTGTTTTGTTCTCTCCTCATTCATATAGTTGGATCATGGGTCACTGCTTAATACCCAGTAACAACACCAATGTTTCCATCTCCAGCACTGAGACCTGACACCAAGGCCAAGACTGATATCAAGGCCACGAACCTGCTAATGGGGTGGAACTTGAGCCTGTTTAAGTTCCTCACTGTGCTTTATTCTGATGCTTTATTCTGTGCATATTGCTTCTCTTAAGAGCCTTCAATGGTTCCTTAATGGTTCCTTCTCAGGGTTCATCTGTGAAGAGATCTCTCTTACAGTAAGAATCTTCAATTAGCAGATTCTACTGAGGATGATCTTGGGTCTATCTGATAAGAACCCTTTTCTCTTTTTTTAAGAGTCTTTTGTCTTTAATTGGACAGGACAGCAAAGAGAGCGACAGGAAATGAATGAGAAAGACAGGTAAGGATCGGGAAACAGTCTTGGGTCAGACTCGAAACTGGGTCTTCGGAAATATGGCACAACGCTCCAGGCCGTCGAGCCACAACACCCCCCCCCCCCCCCACCCCCACCCCGAAAGAGCCCTTTCTGTAATACAGGACAGAGGGCAAAGGGTGGAGTTGGAGGAGACAGTGGGAGATGGGCTGGCATCAGGGCCCATGCCAGGATATAATGCATCCCTTAGAGCCATGCCCTTCACAACAGGAGCCTGGCACTGATGTCACGCTACATCCAGCTCCCAAAGGAATGCTGGAAAGGAAAACAGATCCTCCGAGGCAGACCACACAGTGAGATACACACACACACACACACACACACACACACACACACACACACACACACACACACACAGACACACACACACACACACTTTCACGGCTACATAAAATCCCTGAGTGTAAACACAAGCAAAGTACAGGACCAACTCAAGCTAAAGTTTCTTTTAAGTGACCAAAAACTGTAAGCACCATATCAGATGACACATAGCTGGACCACATGTCCATCTATACAGTTTTACAGTAGTTATAAAAGCCTAGCCAGGTTAGCGTCGCTGCAGTAGGCCTACCTCTGAATAATATTGTTTATCGCTACAATACTACAGTATGTTTAATGCCATTGTACTCTTAGAATACTTTGGTTTCCCCAACTAGATTTTCTAGCAACCAATAAGCAAACAGAAAATGTAGGCCAAAGAACCAGAATAGATTTCAAGTTCAAACAAAATACTCAACCACCACAAAGTAAATGTATCCCTATCATATCCGTATCCCTATTGTGCATACAGTACTAGATTAGGCTCAAACTGCATTCCATACTCTGTCCCCTAAGAGTTATCGAATTGATTCCTAATGAGAGTGTCTAGACAAACAGTCTAGTCCAACAGGCTAGTGAAAGATAACCCAACGGAAACAGTGTTACTATATGCAGCCTTATCCAGAGAGTGGTTTTGAAGGCTTGATTTTCAGGTAGCTCTCCAGTGCTGCACAGTAAAGAGAGTGTCTGGCTTGAATGTGGGCCAAAGGTATCCCAGGTCCGCAGGTCATGGGCGAAGGAGGAGGGCAAATGGCTCTTTCAAAGAACAATAACATTGATTGCTTACATTCTTAGGTTTTGCTGACAAGATGAGCCCTAAAGGAATTGTTAAAACACACACACACACACACACACACACACACACACACACACACACACACACACACACACACACACACAGCACTAAAACAGACACAGACGCACACAAACATATATGCTCTGTCTCTCACCATTTCTCTTTCTCTCTTGCCCTCTCTTTCTCTATCTCTCTCTCACACACACACACACACACACACACACACACACACACACACACACACACACACACACACACACACATACACACACACACTGTTCAATGCAAACATCCTGCCATAGTGCAAAGGTCTCATCCTGAGAATTCCTGACACCCAGAAACATGTGAAAGCCTGTCAGAAAGAGAATGGGGAGAAAAATAGAGAAGGCGAGCAAGAAAGGAGAGAGACGGACAGAGAGAGAGAGTGACTGAGAGAGAGAGAGAGAGAGAGAGAGAGAGAGAGAGAGAGAGAGAGAGGGAGGATACTAAAATACTCAGGAAGAGAGAGAGGAAGATGGAGAAAATAACTCTTAAGAAATAGCTTTTATATAGTGGGACATCCACACAGCAGCAGGCCCTGATGTACTGTAGGCCTCAGACTGGCTCTTACCTGATGAGTGGGACGTTATCCAGCGTACAGCATAGCACTGGGTCTGTCTGCAGGTGAAGCGGCAGTTCACAGGACTGGTTATACAACCTGAAAAGAAAACACACACAAACAAACTTAACTTAACAAACTTAACAAAACATAAATGAACTTTATGTTAAAAAATATTAGACATTTAGGTTTGCATCTAAAAACCACTACCCATGGTCATACTAAATCTGAGCACTACTCAGTGAGTAGCATCCTCTCTCTGTAAATGTGTTTGACGAAAAACTGACAAGTGACATTGACTGCATCAGTGGTGGCAAAAGACTTTGGTAGTGGTAAAGTAAGCTGTGTGGGACTGCATTGAAAAGTTGTCTGTTTTGAATCATTTTTTCACTATTCAGGAGCCTTTATGAGTTACAGCACAAGAGATGAGCAACTGGTTTTAATGACAACATGCTGAATTGGGATAAATATGCAAACACAAACATGAACACATGGTCAAACATCTGTGATCATCACTGTATGCAGGGGCGCCGCTAAGGGGGGAAAAGTTAGGATGATTCTAAGGGCCTGGCACTAATAGGGGGGCCCAGAGAAAAACTTAATATTAAAATCACTATTTGAGGGGCCCAAAACTATTTTTTGTCATAGGGCCCAACATTTCTAGCAGCGCCCCTGACTGTATGACTAATAAAAATTCATTATTGAAAGTGAACCCTCTGACACGACAACAGGGAGAGTTCGAGAAAGATACCATATTGTCCCAGTCTCTCCTACTGAGCTGAGGGATCTGAGGTCACTTGCGTAACTGCCTGTGCTCCAGGTTACTCTCACATGGTATCACACACACTGTCAGTCAGTAAGGCATCCAATAAAGCAGTGACGACTGTCCACAGGTTTGATCTCACAGACTTCAGAAATTACTCAGCTGTGTAATGTCAACTGTGGTTATACTTTGCTCTTTGGTTCCCTGTCTTGGAATGCTCAGTTAACATTCTCACTTGTGCACTTGTGACAGTGCATATCTTACAGTAGTCGCCTACCCTGCCCCAATCTCTATGGTCAACTATCTAACTGCTAGAAAGAGTTGAGCCCAATTTCAAGAAAAGTATTATTTTATGACGTCTTTGGGTTACATGCTGTAGGCAATGTGCCCATGGTTACTGATAAATAAATTATGTAAAAAATGTGCATGCACATCCAAAAGTTACAGGTGCTGGGTAAAATAAAACGTGAATGAAAAAGGAAACATTTTTCATTACTGATAAATAAAAACAATGCATACTAGAATAGGCGCAAACTATACTCTACATTCAACCAGCGTGTCCAAATAGATTATTTGGATGAACACAATGAAACAAATGATGGAACACAAAAGAAAAGCAAATGGATTTCGAAGTCTTCAATGGCAGCAATACTGGAATCAACTGACTGACGGGTACCCTCTTAGCGCCTGGTTTTACATAATATATATTTTATTAATTCATTAATTTTGGGGTAAAAGATGATAAAATACCCTATAGGCTACCCACTGAAATTAGCACCAACTAGCGACAACTCTCCTTTAATAGCACGTGTATTACATGTATTGTAAACAAAAGGAAAAGGCAACAAAAATTCACACAACTTTGATGAGTTAAGCCCCACTCCCTTTAAAGGTGCTATGAGTTCCTGTATGGTCTCAGTGCGATCGTAGACATTTCCTCTTGATCTGCTATGCTGCCAGCCCTCTGAATACACAGTGAAAACTCTGGTCTCAGGAGACAACACAGGGGCAGTAAAAAGGGCCTGAATGTGCATAAGACATTAAAGCTCAAGTTGTGTTTCTGACTGACGTGAATGAAATCTGTGCTCCATGGACAGAGCGTAGGCCTACAGGAAGAGGAGGCTAACTAACACCTAGATTCAGAATCCCCCAAAACACTACAGTGCAGTCGAGATACATTTAGTTGTAGTTGCCTGCAGTTACCAAACAGACAAAACATCAGCGACTGCACTGAACTAAATAAGTTAATATTTTTCTCCAAGCTAAACTAATAGGAACTAAGGAATCCTAACTAATAGGAACTAAGGAACTTTGAAACACACACACACACACACACACACACACACACACACACACACACACACACACACACACACATCCTCATGGGTTCTATTCTTGTTTCTCTCTCTGTGTTGTTGTTGCAGCATGTTGTGTTCTTTGACTCTGTGTGGATGTCAAGCTAAGCTAGCTCAGGAAACGTGTCCTGTCATTAAGATATACTACTGACTGTTGTGACGTTTTACAAGGGGGAGAGTCTGTGGTTAACCGGAGACTTACTGCTTTCTTATAATGGAAACACAGAGAGAGAAACAGGACAGTTCTAATCTAAATCTAATTTAATGATGATTTACATGATGACACACAAGAAAGCAACAACAAAATGTTAGCCTACAAAAGTTTAAATTGGGAATATTAATTATACAAGTGTTGTGATCTATGTACAAAGTGTCAGTATCTATGTGGCCAACGTTCAAAACATTACTTTATTGTCGCTTTTGAATTATTATAATTATAATAATATTCTTTAGTTTAAAAGATCTGACAGTTGCGATTTTTTAAAAAGTTTTCTTAAGGTAAGGTCCAGGACATTCCAATCCATAACCCTGATGTTCAAAAGTCACTGTTTGGAGGGTGATAAAATCTGGTACAACATAGAATGAATAGTGAACCTAACAGTAACCTCTAAGTCAATCAGTTAGCGTTAGCTGGTCTGTCAGTGTTCTTTTCCCTCAACTATGTTAGCCTATTAAACGTTGACCAATCACAGATGTTCCATGATGCACCATCACTACATCCACTAACTTTCCAGCCTCTTTGAAGACTGTCGTCTACGTCTGTGCGTCACCTTTGCAAAGAGCTTCTGTGACAACAGGTTACTCATAAGCCACTGTACACTTGTCTTTTCAAATAGATGCATTCACACACCTTAACCCCTAACTTTCACTCTTTCAGTCACACACACACACACACACACACACACACACACACACACACACACACACACACACACACACACACACAGCCCCAGCCCTTGAGCTGAGTCACACTGAGGAGTTTGCATACTGAGCCTAAGAGAATGGCCCAGGGGATGAGATAAAGACATATCATGACAATATTTACACACTTTTGTTTCTTCTAACTTCCGACATGAGACTTTTTTGTATCTTAAAAGTTATCTGGAATCAGCTTGAACAAAGGCCTTAGGCAATGTCTGTGTGTGTTTTTTTTTTGCTTGTTTGTTTATTGTGTGTATGTACTGTATGTTGAGGGTGTGTGGGGTTGGGTGGGGGGGGGGGGGGGGGTGGGAGGGTGGTATCTGCTCTGCTCTACTTTCTCTTAGATCAATCTCCCCAAACTGGCTCAAACTCAAATAAGCAACCTGTTGCAAAATCCCCAAAAGACCAATCTCCACACACACAGCCAGACGCCAGAGTAGAGAATCTCCATCTAGTTTGAACGACTAAAGGTTAGGGTGCCACAGCGAGATCAGATCGAGTCTGTATTGATGTGTCGGGAAAAAAGGTGATAAAGTGTCAACTCACCAGTTGCTTACTGGGCAGACGTGTTGATTATACAAAGCCATGGCGTACCTGCAAAAGAACAAATACACAAACATTACATACTAACATACTAATTCATTGATTTATAAGAGCCTTGCCTTACGTGTATGGAGTCTATGGTATAAATGTAATGAACTAGCTTCCTTGAAGGCATGCAAAACCTTACAAACATTTTCCAGCTTTGATTGGCAAGAAGATGCTCATCAGTGTTCACAGTGAAACAACATTTTTTTTATTTTATGCTGTTTGTTTTACCCTCCATCCAGAACTGCACTGCTAGGGCATATCCTGGATGGCTTGTTTGGAATAGCACACTGGTGCATATCAATCCAATTCATACAACA
>JAODXP020000032.1:24859284-24906784 GCA_027497455.2 Sardinella longiceps | reverse complement strand
TAAAAGGCAAAATGTAAAATGTAAGGTCAGGGTGAAGTCTGTACAAGCTATCTAAATGAAGTTCTGCTATTACAATACAATGCAATACACAAGGTGGTGTATCATGCTAGTAATGAATAAGCAAAGATGATAACTTACACCACCCATATTCCTGTGATGGTGAAGACTGGCAAACTGAGGGGTAAGATCATCCACAAAGACATGGTCAGTTAGAGAGGTTCCTGCTTCGTTTAAGGAACGTGTCCGGAGTCCCCACACGGGCACACTGAGTCTGTTGAAATTGGCAGGATCAAGACCGAGGAAAGTGGTTTGTGCTTGTCGTGTGCTTTCACCCAAAGAGCCTGGAATGCAAAATTGAAATGGGCAAAAATTAGCAATTCAAATTGTTCTATTGTTCTTCAGCAATGTTGCAGTTCAATGCAGCAATGTGTATTGTTCCATACTAGAATAAACTACACCAACAAAAAAAAGTCAACTATCTCATTTCCACACATTATTTCAACAGAATCTGTTGGTGGAAAATTGAAACTACAGCGATTCTATGATTACGATTAGGGTATGATTAGGGTAAATTCATCATAAGTTTTATGAGAATAGTAAATTTTCCATCAAACACAAGCTTATAATAAATACCGTGGAATAAGTATTTAATTAAATAGATTAAATTGTCTGCAGATGTGCACCCTCATCAATCAGCCTATAAAATTTCCAATTAGCTACATTTTGAACTTCATAAATGTGCTGTGAAACGTACAGTAACAAGTTTTCTGTTAACAGGATGCCTAGGCTACTCTACCATGATCTGTAGCCTTAGAAAGTTCAGTACACTAGATGCAAGTTATTCAGCTAGGCAACTTAAACTATTAAAAAAAACAAGCAAACATTAGGCTATTATTCTTAGTATAAAGAAGTTGTAGGTAGTTGTAAGAAGATAGGCAGCCCTACCTGTCTCTCAACGCAGTTCTTGGATGACTTAACATAACATTTACAAAACAACTAAACAAAAACAAAAAAACCAAAATCAAAACAAGGTAGGCTAAGAATGTTCCTTTACGATGTCTGCTGTATCCAAATCTAGGAAAGTTGCAGTGAAGTCTGATAGCCTGATAATCCAGGTGTAGGGATAGTTGAGTTTTCTCTTTCTCCTTCACAGACTCTCTCACACACGCGGGTTTGCTTGAAAACGTGGCTTGTCTCAGCAACAGACACTAAAATGATCCAGCTGTTGTCTAAACTCCTCCCCTTTACATTGAAAGAACAGCAGTGAGTAATTTCCCAAAACGTTTTTGTGTCTGCTCGGAAGTGAGATGGATCAAGCAATGCGACTGGAATTTTTAATCGAGTTTTGTGAGCAAATGCAGGCTATTCGCTTTTTTTTTTTTTTTTAATCATTAGACTGTATTCTTGAGGCCTCGGAATAAAGTTTCAACCTTTGATGTCATTTATGAATTTGAAGTCCTACAGATGTGGGTGTGTGTGTGTGCGTGGTTTGCTTTTTTGTCGAATCTACTGTAGAAAGCTATACAAGACTACATAAGAGGGAGAAGTTTGTAAAATAGCCATTCAACTGCTGCTTCACTCACTACTTTGGATCGGACTAGTGGGTGGCGACGAATATTGTCCTTTGGAGTTAAAATGACTTCGGGAGGCGGGTGCAACGGAGAGATGGTACAAGTACAGTACTCACGAGGCTGCTCACGTGCGCCTTGGCAATATTATTTACTTGTCTGCAGTCTTCCTTCCCAAAGAGTAGGCCTAGCCTAAGCATCACATTGATCACTTAAAGCGTGGCCTTTGACACTATGCCCCGCTGACAGGCGCTACATATCCTTGGGCTTCTTCACTACTGGCATCAGTCTCCTGAACTGTTCATGAGTTGGGTCCATGGTTGAATGGCCCTGGTAGTGAGTTATAGGACACATAATGTCTTTAGTGTTTTATCGGACAGTTCAGCCCCAGCCATCCATGATTATAGCACACCAGGCTGAGTAGGCCTACCTGTATAAGAACATCTCTGCGACTCCACTCCTCTGTACGGCGTGCGTAAAAGTTGGGAACAAATAAACGATTGAGCAGCTATACACTAACGTGTGTTCAGTTAAGATTAGAACTAGTGCTTCTGTGACCTAAACTATAGACCACGCTACGGGGTTTGCCTATAGGCCTATCATTACATTCACCTATGCTGCTGAGAAAATAAATGTTATAAGGCACAGCCAACTATTTTTGGCCATCGTATCAATCAACCAACCAATAAATATGATCTAAAAAATATGAATTAATATTAGGCCTACTGTACACAAACCTGATTTAAGTTTCTTTTACCCCAGGCCTCTTATAGCCTACTGGAAGGGTGCATTCACATTTTGTTTTCCAAAACATATTGCTCCAGTATACATGAAGGAAATGATCATGTTTGCAAAAAATCATATTAATACTGTACATAACAGCAATAATTTTCAGGAAGAATTTCAGGGATGTCAATACATTCGGCCATGACTGTATGCCAGTGTAAACGCATTTAATCCACAAGGGGGCATAATTGGCACAGAAATCCCAGACCCACAGTAGCCTATGATGGTGTTGACACCACTGACCACAGTCTCTCTCTTCACTGAGGATTGGGAAATATCCACCTCCATCTCCTTTCTCTCCCACTAACCTCAAATGAAGAGAGGTGTTCTCTCTTTGTAGTCCACAATAATTTCCTACTTTTCGGAATGGGCTGAGTGAAAGGTTATTGTCATAGGCTTATAGTACCAGCAAAGTAGTTTAACTTGAACACCATTAAGTAGTTGTTGTCTGCAGAGAGACCAATAACACGGATGGATGGTCATTTCATGGTGCCTGTCTATGTACATCATAGTAGTAGAAGTAGGCTAATTTAATCACAGTCATGTACATGAGATAGCCAGTGCTTCTCCATAGCTTGTTTGCACAGTGCATAAGCTACACATTACATTTGTACTGTGAGGAACTAAAATGTGAACTATTCAGACCAACAGACATAGGCTGCTGTAAAATATTCTAAAATCATTCATTTCAGTATATAATAAAGGACTATGCATTGTTCAGCTGTATGTGTTCTATAGACAAATTTATTTCGGTCAGAACCATTTTAGTCAAGACACACAAGAGAAGATTCTGAATGAAATTTCTTTATTGTAAATAATGAATTACATTTGGCGGTATGGCTCTGTTCAGAGGCGCAGCAGCACTTAGGGAATTTTTGCTCCGTCGGAGAGATAAATATACCCCCCATGAACAGAACCAGCCGACATGACAAGAGAACATGCCATGTCATACATGACCAGGTGGAGCAGGGAAGGAGGTGGGTAGCAAAAACCAAGCAGTATATGGTTGAGGGGAACAGGGTAGAATTTAAAAGGCACGCCGAGGGTGCGTGGCCAATCGCTAGGGTGGAGAGATAATCAGCTGAGGGGGTAAACCTGGATCAATTAGCAATACGATGAGAGGGGAAAGCCGCAAGTTTGTTGACTACCTTGGGCTGGCCAGAACTAACGTTTAAACACTCAATTTATTTATTTACTGGCCTACTTGATAAATTAATTATTAATCAATTAAATGATCAATTAATTAAAGCCACTCCAAACTCAGGTTTTCAAGACACACCAGAAGAAAGCACACAAGTGGTCAGAGGTCATTCAAAACATGGCTTTATTGTTACATTTACAGTACATTATCATAAATTAAAAAAACAAAAAACAAACATAAAAGCCCTTTAGATGCTCTCCCTTTCACATCAGTAACATGGCACAGGTGGGGAAGGAGGACACACAAGACACACAAACTACTAATGGGGAAGCAGCTCAGTATAGCTATACCAAATCAGGTGCATTCTAGGTGTGTGTGTGTGTGTGTCTCTCTCTCTCTCTCTCTCTCTCTCTCTGTATGTGTGGGGCACATTCTGTAAAACATCATCAGCCAAGGTGAGTTGACAGTCACAACAAACAAACAAAAACACCTGTTCCGCATACCCATCAGGAGACAAAACAAAGACAGAGCTAGTGGTATATTTATTGGCACTCGTTTGTATACAGACTTATGCATGAACCTCACCTCACCTTGTGCTTCATGCACGCTATGTAGACTACATCATGACTGGAATGTAAACCCACTGGATTGATTGGGGGGAGGGGGGCACATATGGTTCACATAGATATGGTATGTAGACACAGACACATGGCAAGTCACTACAATCAACAGCGTCCGTTAATATATTCAAATAGGCGGGGTGGAAATCGATGGGGCAACTGGGCATAAACGCACAAGCAGCTAGAGGACTGTGGGTAAGGACGACGGTGGATCACATGACAATGTCAGGAGTGATGCACATCTTCTCGTGTCAGTTTGGGTGTTACCCAATTTACCTCCACGCCACAGGATCTTGGATTAACATATGCCATGATAGACTCTAAACAGTATTAAATCATATATCATATATATGATATAATCATACATAATAAAGTAAGAATTACACAGTGCCTCTTTGTTAAAGTCAAACTCAAAACAACAAAAACAAATATTTAAAAAAGCATACAAACAAAACTAAACAAAAAGAAACAAACAAAAAAACAGGCCTTTCGGGAGATGAACCGGACGAATTGAAACACGCTGGGTGGGTGTAACATCATACGCCAACACACCTTACTGTAATATGGCCTAATACTTTATTCCCAGCTCTCTTCACTACCATACAAGATGTGGCCACATGGGGAACCTACAGTAGGTGCATTAAGGGACGTAGCACTAAATTCTGGGCCCTGAGCACAAGCAGTGGCCATGGGCCCTTCCCCCCTCAACAACTATAATACAATTCCAGGCTCCTCAAGGGCCCTCCCTTCTCTTGGGGCCCTGGTAACTCAGTCCCCCTTTTCCCCCCACACTACGACGCCCCTGGGTGCATTAAGGCCATACACGCTATTCCAACGCCACACAGCCAAGATCTTGGGATAGACTCAGTGGTGTTGCCCTCCACTCTCATGAAGGACAATAGCCCTGCACAGACACACGACAGTGCATTACATTGTATAAGTGTGTGTGTGTGTATGTGTGTGTGTTTGTATTGAGAGCAACAGTATCTGAGTAAGACGTGTATAATATCTATTACCATGTCAAATGCTTTTACAGACAGACAGAGCTATTGGCTGACTAAATTTGTTTATGTTGTTTATGGTTTTTTTTTAAGAAAATAAATAAATTGTAAATGGTGTCACTCTAGTTCTGGACAATGAGTGCAGTGTTTCAACAAGCAGCTAATTGCCATTGCGTTGATCTGTCCTCCTCTTCTTCTCCCTCCCTTTCTCTTCCTCTCTCAGAAACCAGGACAATTCCTCTCTCTCTATACATGTGTGTGTGTGTGTGTGTGTGTGTATGTGTGTGTACAATGAGTGTGGGGACACTAGGATGCATTTGTGGACTAACTGAACTCCTGAGGACAGACTGGCCAAGTAAGGTAGCCTGGCAAGTCAAACTATAACAAATATAATGCATAGTCTGGTTATGGATGGACAGATCCTGTGGGCAGAATCTTTCAAACTGCCTCTGTATGCAATAAGATAGAGCTATGACCAGAGACATAAAAAGCTTTTGTATGGCTCTAGCTACGACCAATCCGAGCAACGAACAAACCGATTCAAAGAGCGCTAAGCCTGTCCAACGACTCCCTGTCCAAATGATTGGATAGACATCGCCGATGTCCCTATGGCTGATTGCTAGACCTACCCGGCTGAGCAAATCAATTTGCTGCCGCTAGGGTACGTCTGGAGATCTAGGCTATCAGTAAGGATCATTATGGCTGTGACTTTAACTGAGGGGGTTAGACCAACCCGGGCCTATTTCCCAAAAGCATAGTTGCTAACTAAGTTAGCAACTCTGTTGGTTGCATTGAAATCTCCCATTGCCAACTAAGTTGGTAACTGGTTAGCAACTATGCTTTTGGGAAACGGACGCCTGGGGCCTGTTTCATAAAAGCATCGCTGCTAACTAAGTTAGCAATTTCTTGTTAGCAACTATGCTTTTGGGAAACTAACAAGAAGTTAACTAACAAGAAAATCTACAAGAGTAAAATATTTCAGACAGCTCAGGATGGACTGAGGCCTTTCCTTGTGACTGTGAGAAAAGGCAGTAAAAGACTATTTAAAGTCAACATGAAGTTTTTATGGCCTTCACAATTTTTTAGATACTTTACACCACATCCCTGTAAATCTGTTCTTTCACTGTGTCTTCACTACACTACGGTAATCAGTTGGATGGTGACAGCGGCTACATGTAAAGATTTAATTCTTTTCATTTTGTTTTTGTTATTTCCTCTAAGAATGCTCTGAAGCAATAAGCCAGGTTTGTGAGTGACGTGGCAATGCATTTTGACAACTCAGTGCAACACTGCTAATCGCAGTGCCGATCGTAGATGACTATCTATACCGGACGGACAGACCTGTTTCAACTTCACAGCACACCCAGTTAAACACCATCTAAAACTCTAAACAATGCTAAGGCGACAGACCTACAGATGAGCTAGGACGTGCAAGACCAAGATGGCTATCTCACTTAAGGTAACATTCAGGTGAGATACGTCAACAAGCTAATCCCCTCCATCACTCAGGCAACTTTAATTAGACTCAAAGACTATGGAAAAAATACCTTCTGGAATTTTCTGTAGTAACAAGTATGTTCTACATGAACATACTGTACACTTCAGCATTCAACTGCAAGTCATTTGCACACACACACACACACACACACACACACACACACACACACAAATATACACACACACACACACACACACACACACACACACACAAAAGCAACTTCAGAGCTTCATTACACTCAGGTGTTGGTGGACGGACAGGTGAGGTTTGATAAGATCGCCAAAGCGTTCGTTCTGTTGTCCTGACAACAGGTATTTCAGCCTCTCTGCACGTTGCCTCACCTTGCTGTTGTTGTAAGAGACAAACGTCAGGAGTTTGTTGCACCCAAAACACAACACGAACACAAAGTCCCTGCAATCAACACCAACAAATAATGTCTCAAAGCTTTTCCACATTCCATTATTAGGGTCTCCATTGTTTTTGTTTGTTTTTCTTTCAAACTTGCCTTCAGTGCATCACGTTAAGACAATTTAACAATCACATAGTCTAGTACAGGAAAACAAAATGTCTACTGTACACACCGATCTACAGTGATCTGACACATTTATAAACACAGACGTATTTTGTCAACGATGCGACTCTCGAGTCTGGGAGAGCTGTCTGCACCATAGTGGTTTGTAAACGTTTGATTTAAGGATAGAAGTGGCTTCAACTGGCTCATACAGTACACACCTATGGCTATTGGTTTCACTGTGTGTGTGTGTCCTGTTAAAATAGTGGTGAGATACAGTGGTCATTTATTATTCTACAGTTATGAGTACATTCTGCTGATGTCTCATCACACTATCATACTGCCACAAACACGTGCGCACACGCACTCATACACACACACAAACATGAGCTCCTCGCACAACTAGAACTAGACAGACATAAGCACCTCAAACTACTAAAGGTGGAGCAGGCCCATTTTTTCTTTTTACATTTCTACATTTTTTACTGGCCTCTATTTAAATGACAATAATTAATTTCTTTAAACATGTCTACGGTAAGTCCCAATCAGGCCTAATCTGGCAGCATTGCGGAGCACTTTCGAATTCGACAATTTCGCAACAAACCCAGTACAATAGCTTGTGGAATTAACAATGGATGTCAATGGGAGGCTCCGACAAAATAGACTTCAATCGTAATTCACAATTGACGGCGGAAGGGTTCGGCGCTGGTGTGCGGGGTTGCATTGAAAAGAACGAAATAAAATGTTGCTAGCGGAGTGCTCAGCACTGTGTTGGAGCCGGTGTGCGGATCGCTTTAGGCTGCTGTGCACAAGCCTCTTCACTGTACTGCACCCTCCTTGGAATGATCATGGTGCTGTGTGGGACATTTAGAATGTTTACATTTATATTTCAATTTCAATTAGAATGTTTCAATTTAAGTCATTTACCTTTCTGCAAGGTTTCGGTTTTGGGAATGTGGATCAATATGGAACTTATCAATATGGAACTTCCATTGGGGTTTGTTTGGGAGGTCTTTAGCGGGATTGGAGATTAGAAAACTATGACCCTGATCGCTATGGAATGGTAAATAAGACTAAGGAAGAATATTTTTAGAGAGAATGGACGAACAGATGGTCACGGGATTGAGGAGGGAGGATTTTTTAAGCTGCAGGTGAAAAGGTTATCAGTGGTATCATAATGTTTCTGGCGGGAGGATGGTTGAGTTACAGACAGGCTTACTCCGCCTTGACCGTCTTTCCCCTGGCCTTGGCTTCTGCTTTCTCCACGTAAGACTTGTAGAAGAACCACACAAAGAGCAAGAGGTAGCTGAGGTACATGACGGCGCCCCAGCCGATGTTGCCCATGTTGCTGGGGCAACGGCGTGCGTCCAACCAGTGGTGCACCGACACCAGCACCACCAGGCCCATCGCCATCTGCAGGATCTGGGCGGTGGTGATCACCATGGCGATGGGGCGGGGGACGCGGATGCCCGCGGCGCGTAAGGCGTAGTAGCTGTACATGATGGAGTGGACGCCGTAGTTCATGGTCATGAACCAGCCCCCGCCGGCCACCCGGTCCTTGTAGGAGTACCAGGAGTAGATGAGCACGGTGATGTGGTGGTACCAGTGCAGGAAGATCAGCTTCTGTTTACGCAACACGATGAACACCGTGTCACCTGCACGTGAGAGAGGGATAGAGAGAGTCAGAGAGAGAGAGAGAGAGAGAGAGAGAGAGAGAGAGAGAGAGAGTGAGGACAGGGAAGGAGAGGAAAGAAGAGAAGAAGAGAGGAGAGGAAGGGATAAGAGGGTGGAGGAGAGGACAGGGGTGAAGGGGAGAGGGTGAAGGAAGAGGTGAAAAGAGAAGACAGGAGGAGGAGAGAGGAGAGAGGACAAGAGAAGAGGTAGAGATAAGAGGAAACCAGTTAGAGCAGAGAACATGCACGCACGCACACACACACACACACACACACACACACACACACACACACGATTCCATTAGTGGAGCAGGCCTACTTTCTGCCACCTCAGCAGCTTTTTCTCCTAACCCTTAGGAGACAATCAATCACAGATTAGACTGATGGTCGCCAAGGCAACCGCAATCAGAGGGAAGATGACATTGAGATGCCTTGGAGCTAGCTGCGGTCGCCATGACAAACATTCCAGTAAAGATCGTGATCAGACAAAAGTGACTTGTTTAAAGGCTAAGATGGCAGCAAAACTAGTTTAAAACTTTTTTTTCATAATTTTTAACACACACACTACGATTGTTCAAGCTATTTGACACTTGCCGGTCCTGAAAACTTGAGAACTCTCCTTGAACTGAATTAGCATAGCATGAACAATAGAATTGCGTATTGAAAATGACCAAGGATGTCCTTTAAGTGTGGTCTTATCTAAAGTTCATCTGCCATTAACCTTAGGCAGTGACAGTTATTCTTCTGCTGTAATCAAATCCTCCATCCAATGCGCACGCACGCACACACACACACACACACACACACACACACACACACGCACACACACACACACACACACTACCCTGAAACTCATTCTCATATTGTATGTGTGAGTGTATCTGTGCGTTTATGTCTATTCTTACCCAGCTCAGGCAGTTTGCTGAGGACAAACATGTATGCCCAGAACTTGCTGACGGGGGCGCTGTAGAAGCTGGTGTCACACACAGACTGCCTGAAGCCCTGGGTCCCCAGCACATGCATCATGTAGCCTCCCGTCCGCAGTGTAGCCATGATACTGTTGAGAGACAGACAGGCAGACAGACAGACAGATTGGGAGGTTTACTCAGAGTAGCAAAGACACTGCACACACACACAGAGAGAGAGAGAGAGAGAGAGAGAGAGAGAGAGAGAGAGAGAGAGAGAGATTCTCCTGCAATTCTTCCTAACTCTACGCTGACTGTTTTGCAAAATAAATGTACAGTAGTGTTATGGCTTCTACTTCTCCTTGATAAGACACATGACCCATTAACCTTGAATCATTTCCATACAACAGAAAGGGGTGACCTGCTGGAACACATTCCAGATCATGAGCTCCAAATGATAATGATTATCATATCATAACTTTGAATTCTAAGATTTCCCTATGGAGACGGCATTCCCATCAGGCCCTTGGGCCATTCTTGGTCATTCAGAAACATGTCCCAGCCCCACCCTCTCTTTCCTGCCAACAAAGGCCTTCTTTATGCGATCAGCGCAAGGATAAGAGAAGTCTTATTGTCCCGGACTGAGTGCCCTTTAAGAGATTCTGAAGCAGACGAATCAGAGCCACTGATCTTTGGTGTTTGCCATAGACTGGGTAGGGATACAGTAGTGATACTGTATGATTAGTTAGCGTGTGCAATAAGGCTGCTTAATTAATAGCAAAGAAAATTCACAATCATTTTGAGATCATATTGTAATATGATTAATTGGTGATTTTGGAAACATCAACCACGTTCAAAACCTACTTTTTACATTTACATGTACCTCATGTACTTGACTCTCAAAAAGAAACAGATAAAACAAACAAACGCAGCAGAAGGGCAGCAAAGTATTAGCTATTGGCCATTACATCATTGACAGTGACTATGGCAGCCATGGCTCACTGTCAATTATGTTTTTTTCAAAAATCTCACAAATCTCAACAGTCATAAGTTGCGTAAAGGAAATTTGGCCGAGCACTAGTACTGTATATGATGGACTGGCATCCCCATTAGCTCACACTGCCACTGACTGGCAAAGCATTAGCTTAGCGTTGGTGATATTTGGTTTTAGTGGTCTGATACATAGTAGGTGGTCTTACTAGGAAGTTGGGCCCACTACAGTAAATCAATCAAACAGGTTTGTAGAGCTCATTGCCAGATAAAATATTATGTTTTCAGCAGTAAAAACTGTTGTTTCCACGGTTACAATAAAGAGTTTTGTGATCGTAGTATTTCATGATAACAGTATGGATGTGAATGAGAAGCATGTTGCGGAAACGGACGTTTCAAGAAAATTGCGTAAGAAAAAACGACAAAAAGGGGCGGGCAGAATAATGTGAAAAGCATATACACCTGTACCTGACTGCTCTCTCAGGTGCATGAATAGTTCATGATAACAATCTGCATGTAGTGAATGTGACCATGTGAGTGCCTGCATTTCCTTAAGCAAGGGTGTGTCTCACATTACTAGCACCGCATTACTACTACTGTAGCATCGTCACTGTCTGTGTGTGTACATGTGTGAGTGTGTGTGTGTGCGTATGTGTGTGTGTGTTTGTCAGGAAATGCTTATTGATCTCCTCTCATCTACCCCATACATCTTGAGTGAAGGAAAAGATGAGAGGCCTAGTGCTGACCACCAATGGTCACTTCCCAGACATCAGAACATGATACACACACTCTCTCTCTCTCTCTCTCTCTCTCTCTCTCTCACACACACACACACACACACACACACACACACACACACACACACACACACACACACACAGTACACCACAATCAGATAAAAAAAAATCTATGAACTGTAAGCAAGAATTTGCCGAGTCATCCCAAGGGCGGAGTTGCTACGATATCAACATCATGATTTGCCAACAGCCATGATAGGTGTTTGCATAATAAGACAATCCAGACTCTTTGCACAGAGTGAAGGAGTCTGGTTTACCAGGCTACGTGAGTGTATCTTCATTATATATAAAAAAATAACAATTAAAGAGACTTTCTTTCTGTCTCACCTTGACTAGTGATAAGATAATAATCAGTGTGTGTGCTGCACCACCCACTAGTAGTCATTTACCCTCTCATTTTCCATGTGTGTGTGTGTGTGTGTGTGTGTGTGAGAGAGAGAGAGAGAGAGAGAGAGAGAGAGAGAGAGAGAGAGAGAGAGAGAGAGAGTGCAGTAAGCGTGCTGGTCATGTCTGAAAGATTAGGATTATACTGGCACTCAGCAAGAGGGCATGACAGCCTGGCACACCACTCTGTCTGTCTGTGTGTGTGGGTGTGTGTGTGTGTGTGTGTGTGTGTGTGCGCACGTTTTCTGGAGGTATTTATGAGATTAGACCCATTTCTGTGAGTTTCTCTGTGCATCTGTGTGTATATTTGTCTGTATCTTGTTGAGTGAGTGAGTGAGTGAGTGTGTGTGTGTGTGTGTGTGTGTGTGTGTCTAAGTGCTTGTATGCACTTAAGCCACACTCCCCCTGTCTGAGTAACTGGGTTAAAGCGGCCATTAGACAAACACATGGGCCTGGACCAAATGCAGCACTCTAAAGCCCCCAAAAGCTTTAGCATAGCATAGCACAGCTAGCCTAGCCTAGCCTAGCCTACCACACCACAGCACAGCATTGCTACTGCTACAGCTCCTGGCAAGGCCACTGAGTTCATCCTTCAGCATCCTTCAGCAAGACCCATTCAAGATAGCGGAGACCTGCATATCAGCGGTGTTTTAAATGCTCGATTCCTTTGTGTAGGTACTCTGATAATGCTATGGCTGAAGTATCATGCTCTGTCGAGCCTTTTTTGTACTTTAAAAATAGCGATTTGGATACGAGGGGCAATGCTGCAGTATGTGGCTCTTGTATGGCTCTTAATAGTAATCACAGCAGATCATGAAAACCCAGCTACCGACATAATTATTTTGAACAAAAAGTTTGACTAAGTATACATGATGAAAAATAGCTATAATCGCTTTAGCGCCAGAGTTTCAACTGCCATGAATGGACTTTTATGATTGGTTTATGATTTAAAGGTCTAGTGCTTAGGGTTTGAGAGAATATTGGGATTAAGCCTTTATGAAAGGTTAAAGTCTGACATCTATCTGGGACCCAATGTGCCCAATGTGTTTCAGTCATAATGGCATAATGGTGCGGTATCTGAATCTGACTTGCTATCAGCAGGAAAGGGCCTACAACCTTTGCAGATCAACTGACCTTGACAAGGCAACTTGTGGTAACATTTGTAAATGGTATTTTGAGGGGGTGATCAGCACACAGTATATGCTCCAAATTGTATCTGATAAAAAATTTTACGTTTCGATCCAATGGGATCTTTATCAGGCAGCATATACAGTGTGTAAATCACTCCCTCAATATTTTAACATTTGTAAATGGTACATGTCAATAATGTGTCCGAGTGTGTGTGTGCGTGTTTGTGACTATATGTCTCCTTGTGGCCATGTGTGCATTTCGGGGTAACAGGTGAATAAAGTTTATGACATAGTTAATGACAGTATCATGTCAATCTTATGATGGTACCTTCAAATAAAGTGTAACCCATTTCTGTATGTGTGTGTCATTGTGGCCTTGTGTATATTTATGTGTGTGTGTGTGTGTGTGTGTATGCATGTGTGTGTCTATTCTTACCTGAACACAGCCAGGCTGAGCGACCACAGCATCAGAGGTGTGCGCAGGTCCAGCTTGGGTCTCTCTCGCATGTACAGCCTTCCAGCAAAGATCACCGCTGCATACATAGCACAGTACACAAACGACTGCGTCCTGTTAACCCACAACAGAGACACACAGAGAGAGACAGAGAGAGAGAGAGAGAGAGAGAGAGAGAGAGAGAGTGAGAGAGTTATTTATAGAATCATCTCAACACACATCAAGACCTTGCATTAACCTAAAATGAAAACAGCAATGCAAGCATGTCAGAGAGAGAGAGAGTGGGAGGGAGAAAAGAGGAACAGTGAAATAAAAAAAGAAAGTTCTTGTTTATTGCTTCTCTTTTTCTTTCCTGTAAAAATTCATTCATCCCCCTGGGGGTCTTGTAACTAAGTGTAAGTATTAAAAGCTGTGTTTCCATGAGAAGTTCATGGTTTGTGCGTGTCTTCACATTGCGTGCCATCCCAAAAGAACCATTTCTAGAAACTTTTTCAGGAAACAATCAAATACCAACTTTTGGATGCTTGGGTACATACACCACACGCCCCTGGCACTTAACGTTTATGCATTTAGCAGACACTTTTACCCAAAGCGACTTAAAAAAAAGAGGGATAACAATCAAGCTATAACGCAATACAGGTAAATGCCTACTGGGAGTGCCATTCGCTAAGAGGAGAGCAAGTGCAAGAGTTGAGAAATGCTAGATCAGTACATTCCAGGTAGTTGAAGGGACTTGTTAGTGGAAATTTTGTTGAGGAAAGATTGTTGTAGCTCTACAGGGTTGATGATTGTTGCCGCCTACTGTATCTGTGATGTTGCGCACGTTTCAGTGCCTTCATCTTAACAGTTCAAACAGTATTTCGTACTGATACATAACGTCTGAAAGCAGCAAGCCAGCAATTTGTCTCGCTCACTTTCCCTCTCGGCTTAGGTGTGTCTCGCTCACTTTCCCTCACGGCTTAGGTGTGTCAAGCCAACTGTGAAGCAATTTAACTCCCTACAAGACCATTCCCCAAGGTGCATGGGCCACTCCAAAAGGCTTCCTAGTAGAGTAGAACAATCCCGGCGATCTTGATTGGAATCCTGGAATTGATTGACATTTCACTGGCTGCACTCTGATTGGGTGGTTGTGACATCTTGAAAGCCTGCCAATCAGATACAGCCAATCCATGTCAGACATTTCAGACCAGACTTTTAAATAAGTCTTTGTATAGAGGGCGTGTGACATTAACACAGGGCTGTCACAGAGCGTAATAATGACTTAATCCACCCAGTTATTTTATCAGGCCTATTTCGCTTATCAGATCCATTCCAAAATAACTTCAAAGTAATTGTCCACAATGCCTACTGCTTATGACTATTTCAGGTTCCCACCCATTTTCATTCAACTTTTCCATGACCTTTCAAAGTCTCTCCGTGCTCTTTTACTACCTACAGTATGTGATAGTAGGTTGTGATGCAATAACTTGAAATTGTCCTATTGACTCATCAGGTGAGGCCTAATTACACATGAATGACCTGGCTGAAAGGAATTAATCATACTTCTCCATTACTCTTTCTAATAGCCTACAGGTAGACTTTTTCAGAGGGATCCATGGAATACGTTCATCCAGGGCATTTCATCAGAACAAATTGGACAAATTTTCCCAAAACTGAAAAGTTGTTTGTACTTGTAATGTACTTGTCCCACGACTTTTCCCCCTAGAATTCCTCAGGCCATGGTTACCTAGATCACTGAGCATGCATTAGAAAGACAGCAGGCACAATAGAGAGAGGCCCTGCATGCAGTGCACACACCACAGCCATAAAACCCCTGAGCAGTGCTCAGTCCCATCTTTACTTACACATAGGCCTACAGTATTTACAAACACAGCTGTTTGTCTTCATCTCTCTCTCTCTCTCTCTCTCTCTCTCTCTCTCTCTCTCTCTCTGTGTATGTGTGTACTGTACATCAATCTGGCTCGCCACACAAATGCACTGAAAACTTTGCAGTTGCAGTATGCTGTGAGGCATAAGCTACATTTCAGACTGTGTCAGCTCCTTGGCGCATGCTGGTGCGCCCTCTGGTCCAGCTGGCTCTGAGCCCATGCTTAGTGAAGCGAACGAGGCAGTGAGAGGGAGGGAGAGAGAGAGGGCAGGAGCGAGAGAGAGAGAGGGAGGGAGGGAGGGAGGGAAGGGAAGCGCATTTGTAAAAGGAGGCCCTCCAGCTATATGAATGGACTGCAATTACACGACTGCAATCATGCTGTAGAAAAAAAGGAAACTTTTTTTTTTTTTTCAGATGTGATGTTCTTGTCTTGCCTTTCAAATGTTCAGTCAGCAATGCTAAGCAGTTTAAATACAAAATGGATTCTGTCTATCTCCTCACCAATAAAGTTAGGCCTACACTTGACTACACTGTAAAAAGATACCCTGATACCGTGGATTAGACACAAAGTGAGGGCAAACTGTGGGGCATTCTAAACCTACTCGTGAAGCACACTAAACATGAACAGTGCAGTTTCCTTTGCAGATGCCTTTATCGAATAATATATAAATTTTTAATAAAGTACAGTATATGAATTCTGATTATTATCTTCTTCAACTGCAACTGTAGCGAAATACAGTTCCCAATTTTTGTATTCTGAATAGCTTGCCTAAGGCTCATTTTCTCTGCTTATCAAGCCCACCACAGATGTGTTATCAGCAAATTTGATGATTATGTGGTTTGTGGTGTGTGTAGGTGCACAGTCATGGGTTAGGAGAGTGAACAGCAGATAGCTGAGCACACAGATTCACGTGGGGGGCTCCTGTGTTAAACATGATGGTGCTGCTGGAGGTCCTGTTTCCTATCTTGACTACCTGCAGTCTTTCTACTAGGAAGTCCAGGATCCAGTTGCAGAGGGTGGTATTCATGAAAAAGAAAAAAACAAAAAACATTGTTTTCTCTATACTGTCAATGGCCAGGGTGTTGCCGGCCTCACAGTATAGTTTCGAAACAAACAGAACACCCACCCACTTCCTACGGTCTGTGCAATAAGTTTGCTCAGGGTGCGGCAACTCCAACCTGGAAGTGGTTTTAATTGTGCCATACACCTTACGTTCAGCAGGGTCAATGACAGGGTCACTGTCATTCACGTGACGCTGTGTAAACAACCAGGGGCAATAAACCTAGGACACAAGGCTGAGGGCGCATCCAGTGGTTATCGATCTGCGCCAGTTCTAGACCTTTTGCAGAGATAGATGGAGAGGTAGAGGAAGTGGAATGGGCTTATTTCACACCTGAACATTCTGGGGTTCTAATATCATTCCATGCTAGTAAACTGAACATTCTATCATTGAAATGCGTTGAATTTATCCCTCTTTCTGACTTGAAAAAAAAGTCTGCAGGTTGTGAGTTCGAATCCCGGCTGCCACTGTTGTGCCCTTGAGCAAGACACTTAACCCTACGTTGCTCCAGGGGAGACTTGCCCTGAACTGATAGAAAGTTGACAATGTAAGTCGCTTTGGATAAAAGCGTCTGCTAAATACATAAATCTAAATCTAAATCTATTCAGGACTTTCCATGGGCATTATTTGAAAGAAAGTAAATTTAGACATGTTTTAAATGTTAAATTCAACGCCTTTCAATGATAGAATGTTCAGTTTACTACCATGAAATGTATGAATGTGTAAAATAAGCCTGATCATAACCAGCTCCTCGGTCTGCGCTTCTCCACATACGACTGTCTGGGATGATCTTAGCTATTTAATGAGAAACGATTGCTTGTTGGAGATGTTTAAATTCCAAACGTTTGGACCAACCCTTGACTGATAGCCTATACTATAGCGTTCGCTGATTGGACTGGACACGATGCAGCTGATGCGAACGAGGCCAATGGACGGAATCCCAGAAGTTATAAAGGGAGATGAAAACCGAGTGGAATTATTAAGAAGGCAATGGCCAGACTAGATCTGTGTGTGTGTGTGTGTGTGTGTGTGTGTGTGTGTGTGTGTGAATGACTTTCTAGTCAGGTTTGACAGTCTTCCTCTGTTGGATATCACAAGTTTGTTTCTGCCATTGCCACACAACATACCTCTTTTCAAAATATGCCTGGCTATCTGGATGCAGTTTTACAAATTCATGTCATCGCTATCTAGGTGAAGGTCACTGCACTCTGATGATGGATAAGAACAGTCTCAAAGACTGTGTGGAGTTTTGTCTGTTTGTTGAGCTGGCATTGTTTCGCCACAATGAAGAGTCCTTGATAGTAACCTAATGTAATGACGTCAGAAAACAATGCCACAGTGAAGACTCCTTGATAATAACTAAGTAAAGTAATGTAATGACATCATGGAAATTTGTTAGGAGAGAAGCCATATTTTGATGTTAATTTTAAAATTAATTCAGAAGAGTAAGTGGCAACACTGTTGTAAAAGAAATGGCATGCTGTTGTAACATTGTAGCAAAAGTTTGTTACGACATTTTTATAAAGGTTTGCACAAAATCATCACAGTTGAGCTACCAGTTTGTAACTATGTAGTCTGTAAATGTCACTGGCAAATTTGTAGCAAATATCACATTTTACACAAAATTACTATGCAGCACCAGCACAAAAAAAATAAATACTGAAGAGGCATTACATACAGTAGGCTATTCTCTTATGATCTCAAAATTCCTTGTATAACAGAAGCACACTAAAGCAAACCCAGCGAAACATATTCCAACACTATCCGTTTCACAATGTTAAGAGGTCTTTTTTTCATTGTAGAGACAGTGATGGGATGGTGACTGACTGACTGTGACCTCTGCTTGAGGACACGTCCTTCGAATATGAAAGGCCAGCTGCGCTGCAAATAGATATATCCAGGCTGGGCAGTGAAACGTTGCCTGATTGCTTATTATCGCTGTTGGCCTAGTTAGACAATCAATAGCCCCACGGACGATTCTGTATTCTTGGACAGAGTTGGTGAAAGGAGAACTATCCGGTCAAAGAACGTGGATGGGTGGTCTGTGAAGCAGTCAGGTACCTGACGTCACGAGCACGTCGTCGAGCGGAATTATGTAACTCAGAAAAAAAAAGAATAAATGGCTGACAAAGTGAAAGGAACTGTCCGAGTGAGAAAGATTTCTAACGGTGGGGTACAGAACCAACACAAAAAAACAGCCAAAGTAAAAAAGTTGAATGAAGTTAGAAAGATGGATTATGTAAAACGGATAGAAACCCCATGGTCTGTAGAATAAAAACGTTAGATCACATCCGAGATGATAATTTATTTAGCATCCATCAGACACACGTGTAGCTCAGCAAAGTTAAACGCGACTCACAACACTGGAATGTTTTGAGAGATTTAGGGCAAACGAAATGCCAACCTCGTTGAAAAAATGTCGTTTACCTGGATAGACTACACTTGGCGAAGCCGAAGCCAAGGGCTGCGTTGAACTCATGCTGCGCAGCAGAATGATTTTTACGCTAGTTTAGGAGGCGGTTTCCCTAAACAGATGTGATGTGCGTGTTAGATAACGTTTAATACTAGGTTTAAATCACTAATGTGACTCACCAGTTTTCTTGCATCCAATCGTATGCCACTTTTTCATCGAAAGACCTCTCGAATTCATACTCGATAAGAGGTACACTATCCGTCTCGTTCATCTTGCCGATGCTATCCGTCAGTTCCTCTTCCTCGTGTCAATGACCGGTGAATGCTTTCCTGCAAACACAAACCCTAACGAAACTTTCGCCCTTCTTTTTTTTCAAAGCACAGCGTGATAGTATTCGAAATGATGTAGTATCTGACTTTGCTCTCCCCGGCAATGCCTACACAGCTCAATGACAAGCGGCTGCTTTAGCGGTCTACGTTAGGCACGCTGGACCAGTCAGCGGATGTCCTCCGAGTCCCGCTCTGTGGGCCCGCTCCGCGGAACTGCTGGAGGTGATGTTCGCGGTGGAGAGAGGCGGAGTTAAACTCGCTGTCCTCTGATATACTCGCCTCATTGGCTGAGCAGCGGTGTCCGCAGCAACTTTGTCTCTCTATATGCAGTGTTCAAATCGCCTGACTTTGTCTGTCCCCACATCAGGTTAATAAGTGACAGTCCTCGAAATCATGGCACTATTATCTAAATTGATATACAGAGTCAGATTACTATAGTCTTTCACATAGTCTTTATGATCATAGTCTGATCATAAGCTGGTCTGATCATAAACTATAGTGTCTGGGTGAAATACTGAACTAAGACTAGGCTGCTTTTTCTCATACAACATCCTGACCTAGGGCTCACTCACATACATTGTTAATTTTTCAGTGTCACATCAATCCCTAAATAGACTACACTTTCTTTCTTTCTTTCTTTCTTTCTTTCTTTTTTTAACCAAAAAAGTTACCAGCATGCATGCCAAAGGTGTCTGGACCTAGGCTACCTTTGAAATGCCAGCTGTGTAGAGAGTTACTTGTGCAATGATTTGGACTTTATCATGTTTAATCAGAGAGATCTGTGTGGATCCGATCCAGTCATAGTTACTGGAACAAGGGCAGCTTTTGATGGATGAGAGTCTCGATATACTGATCATTGAATGACCATTGACCTTATAGGGTCAGTTCCTGCCTTTTTGCTGCCCTAGGCCAGATTTGAGTTTTGCCCCCTGCCACGTTGCACTTTTCGAGAAATGCCAGTGAAAAACTCAAGAAGAAAAAAATTATACATGCATTGTGATGCCCCTTTGATATTTGGTGCCCTAGGTCATCACCTAGTTGGTCTATGGCCAGAACCGGCCCTGATAGCAAGTATAATTATAACATGCAACATTTTGGATCTCAAGTGAACTACACAAGTCCATAGGGCAGCCTTGTTGGCCTACTTGTCAGATGTGGGTGGGGACTATTGGACATCGCTCTCCCATCTCACCACCTGCTTACCTGACCTTGACCCCTCACTGCTCCCTAGGTGGCATAGGAGCAGGCTGCATGCTGCCCCGGGACAGTAGCCTATGTGTAGGGGGGTTTTCAACTAGTTCAGTTCCATGTGTAGGAGGGTTTTCAACTAGTTCAGTCCCAGAGACACCCTTCCGACAAAGAAGTCATCGGCGGCCCACCGTTGGGGGGTTGAAAACCCACGCTATGTGTGTTTATTTACTGTTGCTGTTTCCTGCTACTGCTGCACTACATGGGCTACTGCGTGTTCCCCAGTACACAGTGAAGCACACACTACTGCCTCCCCCAATTAATTAATTAGCTTCAGGGGTCCATCAAGGGGTTCATCAAGGTTACATATGGCCTGACAAACCAGACTATAACATAAAATGTATAGTCTGACCACGACTGATAGACCCTCAGGTACATGGCTACAACCAATCAGAGCAACTAACAAGCTAATTCACTCAACGTTAAGCCCGCCCAATGACTCCCTGTCAAGATAGATTGGCTTAACACCACAATGTCTGAATACAACCTAGAGCAGGGGTCTCCTAGTCTGGCATGCCCTCCCAGTGACGTAACATCTTCGGCATTGCTGTCGCTGGTCTGGCAGCTGATTGGTCAGGACTTCTGAATTCTACAAAGAGCTTTGAAAGTCGATGGCAATCAGACTAGGGGTCTCCAACCTTTTTTCCTCTGAGAGCTACTTTGACCAAAATCAGCATGGCCAAGAGCTACACTACACAGTGATACTTGGCATCACAGACATGATGAAGAAATGTTAACATCCATTACCATGTCACCCACTTACAGTGCAGTGCAAACTCATCTCAATTTGCGGTATCTTTATTTTGTGTAGTCATAGCCAAATCTGGTACACTTTACCGACATAAATTATCATCAGATAGCAGTAAAGATGGATAGTAAAGATGGATAGTGTGATTGAATCTGCCTTCATATAGATTTCAACAGGTTTAATAGATTTTGTGACTATGACGTTCATTTACATTTCATTTGACCCTTTGGAGAGTTACACAGAAGCAGGTGGTGAGCTACTGGTTGCTCCCAAACTACCTGTTGGAGATGCCTGACCTAGAGCATTGTGATTGGATAGACACCACTGATGTCTGAGTACATCCTATGGCTCATAGCTAGATGTACTTGCTAAGCAAATTCAATTTGGCTGGTTTTATGACCAGGCTAATTCACGCTTACTGAATGTAAGAGCAATCTCCACATCATGCATCACTGTGACTGGATCTTGCATTCTTTGTGTAGAAATGAACACGTTTGTGTATATAATTACCATTTGCAGTATGATTGAAGTTAGGAAGAGTAATACAAGGAGGAGTAAAATATTTCTGATTTACACCACATTCATATCCCACATTGTACAAAAACAGACAGCATGCCTGAAAACTGCTCTAGAGTCGTTTAAATGACGTAAGCATCTTTGGTTGAATGAGCCAAATAAATCAATGAGTCAATGAGACCTGTGTAAACCTTATTTATGATGGGGTGACCACACACATACCAGTGATACTCTGACAACACAACAACTGTGCTAAGTTCTGTTAGTCTTGCGTATCACTAGATGACCATAAAACTAGACCATAAAACAACACACACTTTTTCCCACTGTGTATTCTGATAGCTGAATAGTCCTATCCTGGACCAACAGGTATCTAATACCAATGGAATAGCCGGCCCTGCTGGGTAACGCACGGTGCGTGTTACACAAAACACCACCACACAGCAGCTGTGGAGCAGAGTGGAGATGAGAGTGTAGAAATGAATGGGTTCACCTTGAGCCCTTAAAGATGTGACTATCAATCAGCCAATCGTGAAGTCTTAGGGCTTAGGGTGGGGTTGCAATTTGGACAGTTAATTTAAAGTCCGGTCTCCTTTTCTCTATCCCAAGGCTACATGGCCGCAGTATGACTACAGTGGGGGGTTAGTCCTCTGGTAGTCCCTACCAAAGTTAACATGTGTTAACTTTACGTCTCGATACCTGAGCGCAAGGCAGTGGGTACCCTAGACCCTCAAATACTTAACTAGAATGAGTCTGCCATGTGATTGGCCAGTTCAGATGTCAGTTCAGTAAAATATGTAGTCCTCACGCACATCCAAATTTTTGTTGGGTGCAATACCAAAGGAAAGTATCACTGTAAAAAATAAAGTAATATGCACACCGGAGCTCCCATTTTTACCATTTTACTTTGTATAACGTTTCGGACTAGACAGTCCTTCCTCAAAATTCAGCCAGTGTTTGAGTCAGAATAAGGTAATGAGTGATCAGGGGGCTAGATTTAATGAACCAGGGTTGCTTTTACCATGGAGAGGATGGATTGCAAGGAAATAAGAGTAGTTGTTCACATACTGCATATACCCATAGGCTACCTTATGAAGACTCTTTTGGGTGAAACCAATGACAGTCTATGGGTGAAACATTGTGTGATGTATTTAATTCAATACGTTAAGTTCTTTGGGGAGAATGCAGTATACTGACAACTTTCCTTTTATATATTTTTTTCCTGAACCTGGCCTGGGATGTGTAGGCCTATATATCTATTAGAAAACAAACAAACAAACAAACAAACAAACAAACTAGAGGATGGATTGCACACACACTTCCCTTTTGATAGTTTTATCTTAGTTTTTAACTTTTTAGTAGCAGTGTGACCACTTCACCAGTGTGTGTATCTTCCCAAACTAGGCTACCGCCAGTTTCATTAAGCCGGCAAGGTTCCTCAGTGATCAGTGGAACTTTTATCACAACCTTCTCCAGTGGCACTTTTTTATCACATTCCTCCTCTCTTTTAACACATGTTGGGGACTTCAGTTATACATCTCATCCAAAGGACAACCTTTTCCAAAGAATAGTATCCCCACCACTGCACTCAGGCATTAGATTAGAATCAACTAATGGCCAAAGGAAAGAGTGCCATCTAGTGGCCACCCACCGACACCACTTTCAGAACCAACTCCATTCACCTTTTTCACCTGGCTGCCATATTCCGAACGAAAACGAGGCTCGGGTGGTAAAACTAGAGGAAGTGCCGGCTAAACGTTCATTTAATTCAATTCAATTTTATTTGTAGAGCGCTCAAATACAGTGCATTGTCTTGCGGCGCTTTACAGACAGTACGGGAAGCATCCATGAGAAACAGGGTCAAGGGAAACTCCCTTCGCTTTATAAATATGATAATTAATAATTTCTCACAGATGCAGAACATAAAATCTATTGCTGGTCCCCTCTCTTACTGTTGGTCAGGTGGAAAGTTGGGCAGATGAGGGGCATCCCATCCCCAGAAGCTACTTCTGGGGAAGTTTTACTACCCAAGCCTCGTTCTAGTGCCTCAAAGTGACGTAGGTGAAAAGGTCCATTCTCCCATAATAAGGTCCCTCATCCAGCATCAACCCAGCCAGGGCTGGACTGGGACAAAAAAAAAAGGTGCTGGCATTTTTGGCCATGGCAGCCCAGCATGAATTTATTCAATAATAAAAAATATTGTGTGATAGGGTGATAGTGGTGCTTTCCAACTTATCAATGTGGATCCTTTTCTGTTTACGGGCCACATACTGATACATCAAATTTGCCGAGGGTCAACGCAAAAATTCAACCAGTTACAAGTGAAGCGACTGCAATTTAAATCGATTGCAGTTATCAGAAAGCTGTTCTATAAGCTCAGTGCTCAATGATGCTATTGGGAAACATGTCATACCAACTTTGAATTTTTTTTAAAAAAATTTCTCGATGGGCAAGGTTTTTTTTCGATTAAAAATGGGCTTGTATCCATAGCAATGTTCAAAATCACTGTGACAATGCAAGGACTATGATGTGCAATGACATTACAATTGCCCACATTACATTTAGACTTGATGGTGGCATTCTTGAAAGAGTGCAAAGGCCTTTGTTTGGCCACTGCTTTAAGCAGATGTTGGCTTTTGTCATCTTGTCCGTGCAATAGCCTAGTACAGAGCTATGGCTCTGGGCTAGTAGTAGGCCTACTCAAGAATCATGACACATTGGCCATAAAAATGTTGAAACATCAAACCAATCTCAGTTTAGGGTCAGGAAGGCCTTTGCGCCACATTGTTAACACATCACAAACTAGAAAATCTTGAAACCATGTATGATTAGTTACCTCTTTATTATGTCTGTTTTCTGCACCACTTTCTCATAACCGAGGTTTGAGAATATCTATCAAAATAGCATACATCCTAGCATGTCAACATTGGCGCATAAAAAGTTACAGTAGCCTTGTGTTATTCTAGGAGTCACTTGATTAAGTTCACTTTTCACTGAAATCCTGTACTTAGATTTTGGATATATCCAAAATAAAGATGCAAGATAAGTCATTTACAATAACTGTTTTCACCAACTAAGGCACCAAGAATGTTTTCATCTTTTATTTATTTATTTATTTATTATTTGGAGCGCGCTTTTAACTGATGCGCGCGAATAGTCCTTCTCGTACGCTACAACCTAGGATGTTGAAGGTGTGTGGTTTTGTTAACGTCATTTGCTTAGGTATTCATTAATACCCTACTGTGTAACGAGTTGTTTATACTCTAAGAATTGATCATTTACGATTTTCTAAAAGGTAAGTGTTCGTGAGAGTATAATAGGCCTAACGTTAGGCTACCCAACGAAAAGTTTTGCCTCAGTTTCTTTTGCTATTAGTGGGGAAGTTATGAACCGCTCTTAGTAGGCTAAATGGAAGATGTTACTGATAGTTTATCCTGTTTAATATGTCTTTACTGAGTTGGAAATTGTGTGCTTACAGATTGCAAACGAGTCCTTATAGTTCAGCTATAACATTAGCATTAAAACGACCGATTACAACGATGTCCTCCACCTCCAAGAAGCACCTGTCTTTCTGCTCCGAGCCGATGAGGGGGAAACCCGTCACCGACATCCCCGGAATTGGACCAGCGTGTGGCAACCAGCTGCAGTCCAACGGCTACCACAAGGCCACCGACATCCTGGGCAAGTTCCTGACAATGAAACAGGACCGCAATCAGTTCCAAGAATGGCTGAGAGACCAAGGTGGAGCTAACGCCAAGCAGCAGGGAGACTGCTACAAGGCTATGCAGGAATGGACCGACAACAACCTGTAGGAGCATCTGATCTGAGTTCTCTTTACGATGTTGCTCAGTGCACTCGTTTGTTTTAGTTGCAGATTCTATTAAACTATTATGTTGGTTGTGAGTGCGAGAGCGCATGTAGCCTATTCATAGGCTATCCTTCAATTTTGTTCAGTTGTTTTTTGTTTGTATAGCTTGTTTATCTCAGACTTAAATCTAAATACATTTTAGAAAGAAAACCTAGGCTAAAACAAATGACATAATAATTACTGGAAGTCATTGGTCTTTTGTGGTTCGATTTCGAAGTGAATATTATTTCGAAGGAATAAATGCAAAATTCACGACTGCATGTCTAATTGATCACGTGTCAACCTGATTTGTAACCCTGGGCATTATTGCGCACACCGGTTTCTCATCACTGGGGCTTTAAAAATGAAAATAATTTCACTAAGCCTTTTTCTGCTCCACAACAGCTATGGATAATCTATCCTAACATTTCTTTAAATATATTGGTATGTTGTAGAATAAACAATTATCTACATCTTTATCTCATATTCATCTCATTCATCATACGCCAAAAGAGAATTTGGGCACATCATATTGAAGTTTTAGACAAGACAATCATGACATAATGGCGCCATCTGCTGGTCGTGACAAAGGCCTACACTCAGTAATAAATATGTCTAAAAGACAAGCAAATTACATTTCACAGAAAGTGAAACCATCTTAATGATTTGATCACCTATCTTCAGTTTCTGTTTGGGGAAAAGGAAATCAAAACTGTCACATAATATATTTTAGTTTTAGTTTTGTTTTTTGTGACATCATGTAGCCATAGTTTTCTTCCTCATGTAGTGTCAGAAAACACTTTTCAGGCTGGTGATCCCACTCTCCATTCTCCTAAGACATGAAGACAGTGTGACATGAAGACAATGTGAAAAAACCCCATGAACTGAAAGCATGTAGCCTCTTAACAATAACAGAAATTAGGTTATAATAATTAATAATAAACAGCCAGATGAGGAATTCAAAACCAACTGAATTGTTCCTCAGACGGCAGATTCCCGAAACAAATGTAGGCTACCCTATAATCAATATTTTTTTGTAAGAATCAATTATGATAAACTTTATTTTAATGAATGATAAAAACAAAAATATACAGATAACGTTGCGCACGGTGCACCTGCTTTTGACACCACAATTAAGATTTTTAATTAATCAATTTTTGCTAATAAAAGTTAAAAGAAAATAGCCTACAGATGAATAAGTGGCATCCTTAGACTGAGAAACGTAACCGAAACCAATGGGTTGGCTAAAAAAAAAAAAAAAAAAAAAAAATCAGGGTTGCCTTGATGGTTTGTTTAATATGGTTTAAGATTAAACCAGATTTTAAACGGAATCATGTGTCTACTTACTTTAAAAGCAAAAATGCAAGTGCAATCTACGTATAGGCTAATATATTAATCTGTCGCTGATGGGTAATGGATTTTACATTATCACTGTTGAATTAAAACAGTGAGGAATGTGCACAAACTTGGACACCATGGCTGGGAGTCGCGCGCTTCCCCCACTATAAAACCGAAGCGCGCGTTTGGCATCTTCCCTTCAACCTCTGGATCCAAGCGAAGCAGGTAGGTGTAGCTAATCACTTTACACTTTGTTAATCTTTCACGTCTGAGTGTTAGCATTAAGTTATTGCTGATGTGTTTGAAATTGTACGATTAGACAACTTCACTTTTGGTGTATTGGCTACAAAGTAAAATTTATTTGCATTTTTATAAATCCACACCAACACATGTTGGCGCAAATTATCCGCAGGGTGACGAAGTTTGGTTTAAAGTGAATCATTTTGCTAGAAAACGTATTTTCTGATGGATCATGGATAAATATTGTATGCCCACAGATTGTCGAAACGACTCTTTGTTTGTTCAACCTTCTTGACGACTACCGAATAGGCCCAAAGATGTCTTCCACTTCCAAGAAACATCAATACTTCTGCTCCGAACCGATGAGGGGCAAACCGGTCACCGCCATCCCAGGGATCGGACCGGCTCGTGGCAGTCAACTGCAGGCACAAGGTTACCACCAGGCCACCGACGTGTTGGGGAAATACCTGACCGTGAACGAGAACCGCAACCAGTTCCAGGGATGGCTGAAGGACTCCAGCGGAGCCAACTTCAAACAGCAGGGAGACTGCTACAGGGCTATGCGCGAATGGAGTGACAACAACCTGTAGGAGACGACGGCCTTCAACACCGCCAAATTCACACTTTAATTATATATATTTAAATGTTCGATGTTCTTTTAGCTAACACTGAAGAGTGGCACTTAACCAGCTTGTATTTTCTAGATTGCTTTGATCTGATGTGTGTTTTAACTTTTTAGGCCTGTAGCCTAATGTTCCTGTTGGTGGTGGGTAGGGTGCATCTTGTGTATTATCGTGTGTACTATGCTAATCCGTGTTGATGGTTTTTACATTTTTGGGGTGAAATAAAGCCTTTTCTGCTTTGGAACATCGCAAACTTGTTTCATGGTGTGCATATGATGTCTAGAACATGTATGATTGTAGACATAGAGTAAGGAAGGCTGTAGACTTACAAAACTAGGCCCATAGACTTCACGGTCGGCTATTCAAGGCTGATGTAGGCCAGTTAACATGCCAACTAAACTTGTTACATCTTTGGACATGGTATGAAAACACCACAGTTCATCTTCGCCATGCGGTTTATAAGAATAAACGAGCTTAATTGACTCGGTGAAATGACTGAGGCCAGCCACCAGGTGAAAGAATTAGGCCGGCAATTTGTAACTGTCAAGGTACAATTCTGATATGCACAGATGCTTTACTCGAGTAGTCACGTAGGGTAGCCTATATAAATAGGCTACCCTACGTTCCCCAATTCTTTCACCTGGTGGCTGGCCCTATATAGCCTAAATAGGCTACCATTGATGGTTCATTTGTTGAGATTACTATTCACTGCTACTGGTTTCTTCAAGAACAGTTTCAAAAGGCTTCAGGCAAGTTTTGTAAAATATAAAAGACAAACATTTGTGGACGAAAAGAATGAATCATACATTTAATCGCGAGTTAGTGGCCAAATTGTACTAAAAGTATTTTAAAAGGCTATAATTTCGCAACAGTTGAGTAAGCCTACACAACACAAATTTGGTCCACCAGATGGCGCACTCCTCCATTTGAACCCAATTTCCCCGCTCGCCATCCCCTGACAAACCTGCCTTTACTTAAACCAAGGTCTTGATACTAGTCCCCCCTCCAGTTAGGCCTATATTTACAACTGTGGTTTTGCCAGAATATAGACAGCAAAAATACAAGAAAAGGATTAAGTGTCTTAGTAGCCTAGCCTATTGGTTTGAAGGCCGGAGAGGCGAGGCAATTTTGTCAGTTGACTGATCACTTAAATGCAGCCTAGGCATACACAATCAGTTCTTAAGTTCCTCATTTTAGGCAAGACGGGGTTTAAGTCTTTAAAATATGCTTTCCAAACCCACAAAGATTCTACACTATTAACGTTGCCACAAAATTTCCTTTAAATGTTAGCACTCCTAACCGACCCTGGAGTGTGTTTCAATTCATGGGCATCCTGCTCAGAGGTTCCGGACTACCTGTGTAAGCCTTCGCACCTGCTGCAAGCGATTACTATTTCAAGTGTTTGAGCGCAGTTCAGACTGGGCATGCTCGTACCGGTAGGGAGGGTGGGTGAGTGAGCGAGTGGATATGAGTATGTTCTAGGTGCTGTAAGTTAGTGTGCAAAACAGCGTCCTCCCCTCGTCCTACCGTTCAAAAAATATGAGTTCATGAAAAATGGACTAAGGCGCTGTCCGTTTCAGCTCTGTGCGATATCTTCGGTCGCATCGCAGCGAATGCTAAATTTGGTTCAGGGGCTATATCCATGTTGGAGTAACGTTAAAGACGGGTAGCGCCGTTCATCTGTATGCGGACTGCAGCGACTACACCAATGTGTTGCCTGCAGTAGTCACCGGTCACACGCTAACCTCCCCGCATATAGCGCACGCGGACAGAGTGGAAGTCCACGCGCCGTCTTGAAAACAAATGCTTCACAGTACGAGGTAAGCGATATGCCGCATGACCCTAGCACAGCACAAGACACAATTTGTCCGCATATACTGTAGGCTATCAGCGCCGTCGGCAAGCTTGTCTTTCATTCAATAGAACTGTAAATGTGTTTAACGCAGTCTTCGAGCGCAGCTTTGGAGTTGGCTCTGACTATGCGTCGTTCTTTGGATGGGACGTTTGTTGCCCCTTGGAAAGTCTCCGCCGCCAAGCAAAGGTCATTAACACTGGCGAGGGTTTGTTCTGCTGCTCCACGGCCATGGCTGCAGTGGAGTTTGACAGTATCACCTCGGCTATCATAGACAAGGCAGAGTTGTCACACAGTGTGTAGCCGGGACATTAACATTGGATGTCATTGCATTGCTTAGGCGCAGATTACAGTGGAGTAGGTAGGTCAGGAATATCCTCTTGATGTCACTGTCCACTTGTCGGAACATGTTGAACTATTGAACATTCTGGGCTGCTGGAAGATGTATGGCTGAAAAAAGGAATATCACTAAATGGATTTTACGCATGCCTAGGAATACATTTTCATCGTAGGCTAATCTTTCTTAAAAACGTTTGGATTTGAATTTGAAATGGATCTGAAGCATTCATAGGCTGAAGTTACCTTTGATTTGGGATGTGACTAAATGTAAACGTCGCCATTGGTTAAAGATATTAATTTTTCATTGCGTTTACTTGACTTTTGTCTAATTGTTGTCAAATTATTCATAGATATTCGATCTGGTTTGTCATCCCCTTTCCGGCCATCAGTAGCTGAAGTCGTCATAACTTTTCATTGATTCACCTGTGCATAGGAACATTTCTCAGCCGTTCAGAACATTTCCAAGGACATTGCTTCATTCTACTAGTGTTCAGCTGTTGCATCCTCAACAGACCAGCAAAATACACACTGTCGGAACGCGTGCAGTATGAGGTCATCTTAATGCAGAATGACACCTTGGAATTTCATTACAGTTGCTGAAGGAAGTACACACTATGAATGTACTGACCATGTTCTCACCAGACAGAGGTAGAAAAGATGGAGCTTAAGGAAGTGTGTGTGTGTGTGTGTGTGTGTGTGTGTGTGTGTGTGTGTGTGTGTGTGTGTGTGTGTGTGTTTATTTGTGTGGAGAGACAGAAGACATGCAGGTGGAGGGATTGTACTGAGATGGGAGAGTGAAAAAAGATGGGTAGAAGGTTAGTGGTAGGATGAAATTAAAGAGTGAAAGAAAGATGGAGAGATGGTTGGAGAAAAAAAAAGAGATGCAGGAGAAGAGGAGAGAGAGTAAGGGGTGAGAGAGGGAGAGGGGGGATGCTGTGTAGAACAGGGCATTTGAAAGATATTAGAGGCAGGCTACAGAGTACAGGTGGTGACTGAGCAAAAGGTTTGCTTGGTCAGCCTCACACTCCCCAGACCTCTCACACATCGTGGGGACAGGTAGAGATGTTACCTCTGATGTGCCATGGACACACACACATACACACACACACACACACACACACACACACACACACACACATACACACTCTCTCTTTCTCTCTCACTCTCTCGCTCGCTCCCTGTCTGCCCCTGCGGTTCTGCTTGGCTCTGCATTTTTCCCAGAGTACTTAGTGTGGCTTCGACAGCAGCAATGCAGTTAACCAACCCTTAGTATACACATGCGCCTGCACACACACACACACACACACACACACACACACACACACACACACACACACACACACACACACACACAGTTTTGTATCTCCATTGAGTGATAAATTTACATAATATGCTTGCCTGCCAGTGATCCACTCTGCACACATACTGGTTTGTAGATAAATAAACATATTTATTACACACTCACACTCACATTATCAGAGACTTGTGTAGTTTCATTTCACAACACATGACTTAGGACAAGGACAAGTAGAGACAGGTGGATGCGCACTCACACACGCACACACATGCGCACACACACACACACACATATGCACACATGCACATACACACTCGCATATGCGCACACACACATGCATATACACACTCACACACGCAGACACACACTGAAACACACAACTCCATCCAACATGTGTGTGTGTGTGTGTGTGTGTGTGTGTATTAAAACGCACAACTCCATTCAACATGTGTGAGTGTGTGTGTGTGCTCCACCTGGTTCCTAATGTGGCTTTATACTGTAATCTGTGCCATATCTCAAGAGTTAAGTGTTTGGAGATCGATGCGGTTCTCAGGCAGAGTTACAGGGCTGCTGTCCTGACAGGACAGCTTGGCAAGGGGCGCCCTCTTTCCCTGAGCTCTTTAATCCACAGTAATTGTGATCTGACAAATTTGTCTTGTTCCTGACTGCTATCTTTGCTGCTGCTGGTGTGTTGTTGTTGTATTCTCCCAATGCTGCTGACGTGAGTTAACATCTGAGACTGATGCCCATGTGGTGGAATGTGATCTAGCAAATAAATACAGTCAGAGCAAACCGGACAAAGAGTGTGTGTGTGTGTGTGTGTGTGTGTGTGTGTGTGTGTGTGTGTGTGTGTGTGTGTGTGTGTGTGTGTGTGTGTGTGTGTGTGAGAGAGAGAGAGAGAGAGAGAGAGAGAGAGAGAGAGAGAGAGAGAGAGAGAGAGAGAGTGTGAGTGCACTGTGCATGCTTTTGAATGCGCACACACATCTGATATCTGATAGATGATGCATATAGCAATTGTCCGAACTGTGTACTGGACCAAAGAAAAGGAATCTGACCCAGATCCAATTGCTGTTAGACCAGTCAGAGGCAACAGAGCAAGTGTCCATCAAATAGAGAAAAAGTACAAACATTTCAGGCATTTTTATTTAAACTGAATGCAATGTAGGTCCATGGTCTTGCCCTACCAGCAACATCAATTAGTGTCCCCCTGTTGAGCTGAGAGGAGACTGTGTGCCTCTCGGTATACAGAGTTTCTGTCATTAAGTTGTTTAATTGGAAGACGTAGACATGCACCGTTGGTCCTAATACTGTTGCAAATGAGTTATCATCAAAATCAGATTTTATTGGCCAAGTATATCAACAAGGAATTTGACTTCGGTAGGTGTTAGCTGTTTAGTGTAACAGTTAATATTAGGTGTCATTTTGCGGTTTACGGTGTGTCAAATTTTGACCTCAGTGACCTCAAATAAGGCTATGGATTGAATCATACTAGATTTGTAGTTATATTAGTGTAAAGCGGGCCAGTTATGCCCATCAGTATCATTCATAGACTGTGTTACCCTGTAGTCTGGCATGTGGTAATAGTTATCTGCTTGCTGTGGTGTCTATTACTATAAAAAAAGGAACCTAAGAGAGCTGAGGAATTGTGGTGGGGTGAGAATTTTTAATTTATTTTTATTGGAAAAAAAGAACATCAACAAACACAAGCCACATAGACAAAACAAAAATGTGTGGAACAAGCAAGCTAAGGAATCAGGCCCACAACATTCTGCGTGCGTCCATCCACAGCCACCCCATGAATTTATTTCATCATGCAGAGAGAAGCAATCTTCGCCATAAACTACAAGCGGGGAATAAAATTTCTAGTTTGTTTACCTCTTCACTACATGTTATGTAACTTTAATGGCGTGCCTTTGGACACTTCAAATTAAAGGAATAGTCCACCTTTTTATGAAAATGGGTTAGGCCTATTCACCCCCTTACCTGGAATGTGGGTAAAAGCATTTTGGTCTCCGTACATGTGCATGCATTTTCCTAGTCAGGCAACCCAAATTTCTCAATTATTTAGCTTTAGCTTAGCATAGGCACTGGAATGTAAAGTAGCCAGATAGCAACTCTTTGGCAACGTTACATTCCAGCGCCTATGCTAAGCTAAAGCTAAAATTGGGGTTGCCACACTAGGAAAACGCTTGCAAGACAAAAATGCTTTTTAATCATATAGCCTATGTAACTCTAAGGAAGACTGTGAAACACCCAATTTCATAAAAAGGTGGACTATTCCTTTAAGATGAGCTTGAACCCCAGCCAGAGCACTGTTGCCCATGCACTGGTAGTGTCTCTAAAACAAGGACCCTCAACCTCAAAGTGACAAAGACTCAATTATGTGTCCACCATCACAATGTGCTCAAAGCTTTTATTTTTATTTTATCAGAGAGTGGCAGACTTGCACACACTTTGGGATAGTCAACGTTGAAATATGAAAATCATGTTTATGTTTTTGACACTTTTTTTTTCAACCAAAGACAAAACAAACCATGTTGGTGAGTTACGTCAACCCTTCCTTCAGTAACAGAATCTAGCACAATATTTCAGGGGGACCGGCTGTCTGTCTGCTTTGTTAGTTTTCAGTTTTCAAATTCAGAGGCCACGGTAGTGTTTTTTTTTTTTAATAGAGATCTAACATGGAAAAATGTTAACTTTTAAACTTTGGATATTAAAAGTGTCTGCAGACTGCTTAGCAGAAGTGTTTAAAATCCGCTTTAGTATCGCAGACGACTACTGGGGTGTCATATTTAAATCCCACTGGGTGCTGTTTACTGTGGAAAGCAAAAGGCAGCTGAGTGCGAGGAGTGAACTCTGCTGATTAAATGCAGACTTTGCATAGTGAAGAGAGTGGTACAATGCTGTATGGTAGAAGGCTGCTTTTAAAGAAAAGATTCACTATGCTGCAGTGTGATGGCGTACTTTTAGGAATAGCCCACTGCATTTGTTTTACCGTTTATTCCGAATTTTTCCGGTGGCAGGCAGATCAAGTGTAGGACAGATAAGGGTGATCTTTTACACACATCACTTCATACTCCAAGAAACAGATATTAAAGAAAAAAAAACACTCACAAAAAGTAAAAAAAAAAAGAAGAAAAAGCACCACAAGCATACACAGCACCATGAATAGTATCCCACTGTAAACATACACAGCCTCACTCATATAAATGACAGCATTCATTCCTCATATCCATCTTCCTCCACATGGCAGGGGACCACTAGTGTCTTGCTTTCTGGGTTGGCAATAAATTACACTGAATATTTTATTTAGGAATATCAGAGTGCAATGGACTGAATGCAGATGCACAACACTTTGTGTGTGTGTGTGTGTGTGTGTGTGTGTGTGTGTGTGTGTGTGTGTGAGTGAGTGAGAGAGAGTCTAGACTTAACGACCACACTTTTCAGAATTTTATTTACTAACAAAGTTGAAAACCGTATATCATTTTTATTCCACCTCACAGTTATGTACTACTTTGTAGTGGTCTGTCACATAAAATCTCATGCAAAATACATTTAAGTATGAAAAGTGAAATATTCCTTTGAGATCTTGAACAACCTTCCTTTGGCTGCTTTAAGTTGTTTCACATTAGACAGCTCTACAGTATGCCATGACTCCATCTGTGAAGGTCATAAAGGTCATCTGTGAAGGTCATAAAGGTCATCTGTGAAGGCCATAAAGGTCATCTGTGAAGGTCATAAAGGTCATCTGTCCAGAGATATTTCTGACTGTGTGATCTGTTATCTTTATCTATCTGTGATCATCAAGGGAGTATGCTATCCAGTCATGGTTATGCCTGTGATATGTAATGGACCGTCCATTTATATTTTTCTACCTGTGATGTTCAAGGGAATAAGTTGTCCATCCATAATACGACGGACAAAAACGTGACCTGACTAATGGGATAGTAGTAGGATGGTTGGCTAGTCTGTCGTTCCATCCGTGTTTGCGTGTCCGTGTGTGTGTGTGTGTGTGTGTGTGTGTGTGTGTGTGTGTGTGTGTGTGTGTGTGTGTGTGTGTGTGTGTCCAGCAGCTGGTGGAGATGAGTACAGGGGCTGTGTGTTGAGTGTAGTGTGTAGCGCCTTGAAGAAGCCTTTCATGTAGCACGAGCTGCCGCCTACAAGGTCCCGCTGTCTTTCATTCCTTCCCACTCTCTTCTCTCTCTCTCTTTATGATCACCCCCCTGAGTAACCTCTCTTTGTCTCATCCCTCTCTCTCTCCCACACACACACACACACATACGTAGATACTGTATGCACATATGCATGTTCATATAAACACACACACACACACACACACACACACACACATACACTGTAGATGTACATACTTGCATACACACACATAACACCTGCATGCTTGAACAACACACACACACACACACACACACACACACACACTCTCACGGCTATACACACATGCACATAGCACACATGTAGCTACACACAAATATGTTCATACGCATGCACCCTTTCTCTGCCTTGCTACCCTCACCTTTCTGCTCTCTCTCCCTTTTCCTCTCTCTCTCTCTCTCTCTCTCTCTCTCTCTCTCTCTCTCTCTCTCTCTCTCTCTGGGATTCATAATGAGAATGGTGCACAGTGATCGACATCTTATGAAGTTTGGTGTGTGTGTCTGTCTGTGTTGTCTGTCTGTGCAGATTCCCATCACCTCTTCCCACACACCCTCTAGTGTACAGGCCCCCTGGCTTTTAGGCTGATCCAGTTCTCCAGATCGGTCAGGAGGGGGATATTTCATTTCACAATTCAATTACCAGCCACCGCATCTGACTATTATTGCATGTTTGGAGTTTTTAATGATATGGAGATCCTCATATTGTGTGTGTGTGTGTGTGTGTGTGTGTGTGTGTGTGTGTGTGTGTGTGTGTGTGTGTTTGTGTTTGTGTGTTTGTTTTATCTGCATGTAAGTTGTCTCTTAGATTGTGTGCATGTATGCCCTAAATTTATCATGTAAATGTTTGGAGCACTATTTCTGTATCTGTGTCTCTGTGTGTGTGTGTGTGTGTGTGTGTGTGTCTCTGTGTGTGTGTGTGTGTGTGTGTGTGTGTGTCTGTGTCTGTGTCTGTGTGTAGCTAGGTTACTGTCCGTTTAAGTTTATGTTGCATTTCAGGCATAGTAGCCTCAGAGGGTAATTTGACTGGTCTAACTGCCTCCCCTGTCCCTGGCTAACTGGTCCCTCTGGTTCCCACAGAAGTGCTCTAGTCCAGCAGATAGATGGCTGATGGGATGGCTGGATGGGATGTCTGTATCTGTGTGTGTCTGTGTGTGTGTGTGTGTGTGTGTGTGTGTGTGTGTGCGTATGTGTGTGTGTGTGTGTGTGCTGTGCGCGTGTGCGTGTGCGTGTGTGTGTGTGTGTGTGTGTGTCTGTGGCTGGATGGCGCGCTGGCTGGTTAATGGCCTGTCTCCAATAGTGCAATCTGGCCTGTGGCCTCAGCCTGGCTGCAGATAAGGGCTCAGCTGCCTGCCTAGTGGGACGGGATGGGCTCCTGTAAGTGTGATTAATTAATATAACGCACGCTGACGACTCTGTGTGTGTGTGTGTGTGTGTGTGTGTGTGTGTGTGTGTGTGTGTGGTCACTAATGAGTGGTGATATTGAAACCCTGTCTTTTCCTCTCCTCCCCAAGAACACTCATCTCCTCTCCCTCTCTACTCCCCCCTCCCTTCTTTCTTCTCTTCTATCTTTCTTTCTCTCCCTCTCATCCCCTCACTGCTATAGTTCCTCGTCTCCATCCTCATCTACTTTTCCCTCTTTCCTCTCCTTTTCTCTCCATCCATTCCTCTCTTTTCTCCTGTATGTCTTTCTTTCCCTCTCATCACCTCACCTAAATTTTGTCTCCTTTTCTCTCTCTCCATCTCTCTCTCCTCGCAATATTCTATCCTCCTAATTTCTGTCTCCCATCCCCCTCTTCCTTCTCTTTCATCTTGTACCATCTCCACCCCCCCCCCTCTCTCTCTCTCTCTCTCCTCTCTCTCCTCCCTCTCCCCTGCTTGTGTTTTGCTGGAATGAGTCACCTAATACTTTAGGTGTCCCTAGAGATGCCTGTAAGCCTTCCCTCCACTATTTTTAATCCTGAGGGCGACAGGCCTGCCCGTGTGAGGGAATTAAGTCCAGGTGAATAATAATCACTGCAGCTTGTGCTGCGGTCATCTCTAGTCCTTTGTGTGGTGGATACTCTACAGGATGTTAATCCAAGAACAAAAGGAGACATTGTTGGCCAGGTTACAGTACAACATACAGTAATGGCTGAGCTCCCCTTTTTTTGCGGTCTTTTGAAGTTTTTCATAGGTATGAGGATTTTATAACCTCTGTTGGCACACCTGTCTCTATCTTGAAACATTTCAATCTGGTTTCCGCACACACCACAGCACCGAAACAGCTCTACTCAAAGTCACCAATGATCTCCTCCTTTCCTCCGACTCCGGCTCTCTCACCATCCTCCTCCTCCTTGACCTCAGCGCTGCCACAGATACAGAAATCCCATCCAGGCATCCCACAGCACTTCCATCTCATCTGTGTGTGTGTGTGTGTGTGTGTGTGTGTGTGTGTGTGTTAGCACGTCTGTTTTAGGGCACTGAGAGACTCTGTAACTGGTTTGAGGTCAAGAGTAATTCTAGTGGCTGTCTCGACATGCTAGCATTTTATCTGTTTTCAATCGATGAGTGGCTGTCTGCAATTGCTCTCACTTGTTTGTGATAGAATTAAACTCTCGACATGTAACAGGTAGGTAGGTAGGTGTATGTGTGTGTGTGTGTGCTTGAGTTTGTGCGTGTGCGAGTGAGAGAGAGAGAGAGAGAGAGAGAGAGAGAGAGAGAGAGAACTGGAATTAATGTAATGTATTAAAAATGTATATTCATGCACGTGTGTTAATGTGTGTGTGTTTGTGTGTGTTTGTGTGTGTGTGTTTGTGTGTGTGTGTGTGTGTGTGTGTGTGTGTGTGTGTTCTCCAGTGCTAGGGGGGTGACCTGAGAGAGAGTTGAACAGCAGTGCAGACATTAGTCACAGGACCCCCCTGCTGTGTCCTTCACTGGTTTTAGAGTTTAGGACGACAACTGGGAATAGAGATGGGGAGAAGGGGTAAAAATGAGAGAGATGGGAAGAATGGGGGGGACAAAGACAATGATCAAGTGTGTGTGTGAGAGAGAGAGAGAGAGAGAGAGAGAGAGAGAGAGAGAGAGAGAATGAAAGAGAGACTACTGGGGACGCTGAAGTGTAGTGGATAATTCCAGAGGTTCTGCCCATAACACAAAGCTACAGTGATGATTATTTGTGTATTTGAGATGATAAAGGAGAGAAAATAGTAACTTCGGTACAACAGTAAAGTACAGTACAGTACCACATACCCTGATGAAGGATGTAAGGCTGATAAATGTTGTGTGTTTTTAATGCTGTAGCCCTAAAATTTTTCCTTACGGTTTAACTGAGTGCCTGGACCTGTTTTCCTTTTGATGTTAATGAAGTTCCCTTCCATGAGCACCAGTTTGTTCAGGAAGCCAGCAGCACTCCACCAAACGTTCTCTAATTACTTCCGCCAAGGAGGTTATGATTTGCTCGGCGTGTGTGTGTTCGTCTGTCTGATCTGTGTGTGTGTCTGTGTACAAAGTAACTCCGATAGTACTGCACGGATTCGGATAAAATTTTTGGACAACGTGTGTATTGGGACAAGTAAGAACTGATTCGATTTTGGTGGCGATTGGTGATCCAGAACGCCATCTGTGGCCACATGGCTTGGCGGAGGTCAATGCTCTCTGAGTGCTTTTCTAGTTACAGTATGTATTGCACTGTTTGTCTAAACTTTTCTGGCTAATAATCCCAATTCTTAACCTATAATGTTCATGGAGTAGTATCCAAATCCCAATGATCTTTCCTTAGTCCCCAACCCTTAAAGTCTTAACTGCCATTAATTAAGTTGATGATTGGTTAATTTGTGCCAATTAAAGGTCCAGTCAGCAATGCAAAGCAATTACCACATTATTAATTAATCAATTAATTAATTATCTTTGTATCACATAATTAAGACATACAGTAACACTATCCTTTATTATCTCTTGACTGTAAAAAAATACCATGCCCTGATAAAAATGAATAGTGTGTTTTTGTTTTAAAAATCGATGCATTATTACTAAAGTTAGCATAGTGATTGTGAGTAAGAATATGTTCTCACTCCAGTGTCCTCTTTGCCTCTTCTTCCCTTCCCTCTCCACCCTGATGAGAGTCTAACTGGCCCATCTGCTCACCTGACAGCCAGGTTACAGCGCCAGACCTTTCATTTCTCCTCTCTCTCTCTCTCTCTCTCTCTCTCTCTCTCTAGCCCCCTCCCCTCTCTCTTTTTTCTCCCTCTCTTTTCTTTTTCTGCAACCATCCCCCTAAGTTCTTTCTTTCTTTGTTCCTTTATTCTCTCCTCAACTCTCTGCATGTTCTTTATCTGTTATTGTCGTCAGTTTTACTCTGTCCTCTTACCACTTCCTTACTCTGCACACTTCCCTCCCTCACTCTCTCTCTCTATCCCTGGCTCTCTCTCAACCCCCCTTCCTTTCTATCTCTCTCTCCCTCATTCTTCTGTGTCACTCTCTTCTTTACCTCCTTCTGCTCTCCCTCTCTCTCTTTCCTCTCAGGTCATTTGCTCCATCTCCCATCTCTGTGACACTATCTGACAGGCTCTGCGGTAGCTGTTGGATGCACATACCCCTCCTCTCTCTCTCTCTCTCTCTCTCTCTCTCTCTCTCTCTCTCTCTCTCTCTCTCACACTCACACACACACACACACACACACACACACACACACACACACACACACTCTCACTCCTCACTCCCTCTTGCTCTTTTTCTTAATTACTGGTTCACTTCTTTCATTTTTTTTCTTTCTTTGTCTTCTCAGCCACTTGTTCCTTTTCTCTCCAATTTTCCCCTCTTTCTCTTCACTTCATCTACCTTTCCAGTCCCCTTTCTTTCTTCCCTCACCTCTCTCTCTCTCTCTCTCTCTCTCTCTCTCTCTCTCTCTCTCTCTCTCTCTCTCTCTCTCTCTCTCTCTCAGTGGGAAGCCTCTAAAGGTCATATCCTATTCCATCAGTTCCTCATGCAGCAGATGCTCCCATCTGGCCTGAACTGCATAGCAAATGTAGCATCAGCGTCGATGTAACTTAGCTCATCAAGGTCCATCATATCACTGTTAGCAAACGGTAGTGCTATATGGGACTCTACTCTATACTGTAACCTATAGCTACAGTACATGTAGTACCCTACAGGCAGGGCTGGTTCTAGCCTTTTTAGTGCCCTAGGCCAGATTTGAGTTTTGCCCCCCCCCCCTTTCTAGAAATATGAGAAAAACTGAAGGAAAAAAGTAATGAATGTGTTGTGATGCCCTCCTGATTTTTGGTGCCCTAGGTGATCGCCTACTTCGCCTATGCCTTGCACCGGCCCTGCCTACAGGACTGATTCAGTTTAGCCTACAGCTAACAGTAGAACCCTAAATGAGTGGTTATTCTGTAGCCTATAGCTAACAGTAGAACCCTAAATGACATAGAGAGAGTTGTTTTCTCTCTATGGCTCTGGATAACAGTGGTACCCTAGAGAACTGATTCAGTATGCTGTAGCCTATCGCTAACAGAAGTACCCTGAAGCACTGATTCAGTATTCTGTAGCTTATAACTAACAGTAGTACCCTAAATGACTGATTCAGTATTCTGTAGCCTAAAGCTAACAGTACTGTACCATAGAGGACTGATTCAGTATAGCCCATAAGTAACAGTATGCCCTAGAGGACTGATTCAGTATAGCCTATAGCTAACAGTCAAGTAACAGTAGTGCACCAAAAGACCAGTATGTCCTACAGGACTGATTCAGTATTCTGTAGCCCATAGCTAACAGTAGTACCCTAAAGGACTGATTCAGTATAGCAATAGACTGATACAGTGCTCTGTGACCTACATAGCTGACAGCTTGTGTTTGTTTGTGTTTTGTTATGGACCAACAGTACCTGCTAAACATGCATTTTAAAAGTCATGACCAGAAGTGACAACGAAGTGATGACCAGAATAAAAAAAAGTTTCACACACACACTCATCTAAACACAGATATCTAGATATAGAAATCAATATGATACAGCACACACACATACAGCACACACACACACCCATCTCTGAACACTCACACTGAAATACTAGACAGATATAGAAATCAATACACTAAAACACACACACACACACACACACACACATACACATTCGCACACTCAGGCAAACTTAGTAGCGGTAACTGAGTACACAGTCTCCCCCCATGTAACCTCTCCCTGCAGTGCTTAAAGTGCTGACTGCTCACCTTCCAGGGCTCTAAACATGTACCATACACACACACACACACACACACACACACACACACACACACACACACACACACACACACACACACACACACTCACTCCTGCTGCATTGCCCCTCTCTTACCACAACACATTAGTGGGTGTGTCCTGGGGGTTGAACAAGTGATCTGATTGGTGGGCACAAGTTCCTCATGGGCGGAGCCTAATAGTGTGGAGTGCTCCAGGCAAATTGAGATGGCAGTTAGAGAGAGTGTGTGTTGGAGAGAGAGAGAGAGGGCAAGAAAGAGAGAAGGAAAGGGGGGAAAGAGAGAGAGAGAGAGGGGAGCCGGGAAAGACTACAGACATGCAGGAGACAGAAAGGAGGGAGCAGGAGTGAGGGATGAGAAAGAAGAGAAGAGAGGAAGACGGGAAGCAGAACGAGTCTCGTCACGTGTGAGGATATGTGTGTAAATCAAGCCGTGAAGGAGAAGAGGTGAGTCGAAGTAGGAAGAGAAGGAAAAAGGAAGGAAGAGAGAAAAATGTGATGAAACGATAGACAGACAAGAAGGAAGGAGTAAAAGAGATATATTGACAGAAGGGAGGAAGACAGGATGGAGAGAGAAGTATGAATAGAAGACAACCAAGGAAGATATACGAGTGTTGAATGGGAGAAGTGAAAGGGTTGCATGTAAATGAAGCAGAGAGAGAGAGAAAGAGAGAGAGAGGTGATGAGAGAGGTTGGTGACTGGAAGGAGTGAGGAGAGAAATAGATATGAGAGAGAGGGAGAGAGAGATCTAGAGAGAGAGTGTAGAGTGCAGAGAGGGACAGTGATGGAGAGAGGGAGAATGGAAGATGAGAGGAGATGAATACTGTTGGGATGGAGGAATAGATAAAGAGGGGCACATCATGAGAGAGAGAGAGAGAGAGAGATGTGTACTATTACTGTACTTGTATGTCATTGCTTTGGCAACACTGTAGGCTACCTAAACAGTCATGCTAATAAAGCTCCATTTGAATTTGAGACGGGGGACAGAGACAGAGGTCCTGAGGTTGGGAAGATGGTGCTGGTGGTTTTGTGTGTTGAGGTCTGGCAGCGTGGTGTCAGTGGCTGGAGCTGATGGGTGGGTCAGTAATTAGCTCTGCCAAGTGGCTCAGTGTACTGGTGTGTGTGTGTGTGTTTGTGAGAAAGTGTGTGATGAGAGAATCCACAGGGTTACACTGGCAGCCTGTGTGTGTGTGTTGGTGAGAGAGAGAGAGAGAGAGAGAGAGAATCCACGCGGGAGAGGATGAGAATTTAGGGCTTGGCATCCTCTCATTTTTCATCTCTGATTCTCTGTCTTGTGCTCTATTTCTCTCTCTCTCTCTCTCTCTCTCTCTCTCTCTCTCTCTCTCTCCCTCTCTCTCTCTCTCTCTCTCTCTTTCTTCTCTGTTTCTCTGTGTCACTGTCTTCCTATTATGTGTGCCTGTGTGACTCTCTCAGTCTTGCGCTCTCTCTCTCTCTCTCTCTCTCTCCCCTTGGTGTCTGTTATGCTTTCGTTCTTTCTCTCTCTCCCTTCTGTTTTCCTGTATTGCTTTCTTTCCTCTGTGTTCATTTATCTTGCTCACTCTATTTTTAGCATCTTTTTTTGTGCTCTCTTTCTTTTATATTTCTCTACATATCTCTCTTTCCTCTCTGTTTTTTCTTTTTGGCATCTCTGTTGTGTGTTCTCTTTTTCTCTCTTCATGATAGGCTATCTCCCCTCGTTTACTTGGTCTTTGTGTGGCCTGTGTATTTTTGGGTGCAGCGATACATCACACTGCCATGCTCAGCGCTGACTGGCTGCGTTTGTGGGAAAGCATGCATACTAAATGCACTCTCAAACACACACACACACACACACACACACACACACACACACACACGAGAGAGAGAGAGAGAGAGAGAGAGAGAGAGAGAGAGAGAGAGAGAGAGAGAGAGACTCTGCGAGAACTTCTGTTACCTTCACCTGGACAGGGCCCACACTCTTTAGAAGGGGTCTGATGTTACGCCAAATGCAGCAACCTCTTCAGAGCTGCTACAGTAGATATAATATTGTGAAATAATTTCACTGTCATGTAGTCTACTTGAGCATAGCTTTACATTCACACGCATTATGTTTAATAGAGTGTAGAGGGACCGTAGCTTGTTGATTGGCATGTGGATTAGATTGCTGGGAAACATGGTGTTTTGGCAGTTTTGGCATAGTGGCAATGCCGTAGGTAAGTCAGACCGTAGCTTGTTGATTGGCATGTGGACTAGATTGCTGGGCAACATGGTGTTTTGGCATAGTGGCAATGGCGTCCTTTCTTCTTTCTGTTGTTTGAAAGAACCCATTTTTCAATGAATTGGTGAGATAGTAGGCATTGTTAAAATAAATACAACTTTAAAGACTTGTGTCCTTGACTGTGTACTTGAATGGCGCGGGAATCCAGTATTTTGAAACCGGAACGCTTTCAGGGGCCAGTGTTTTAGAATGAGAATGTGGCAGGTGAGGAGTCCCACACTGACTTTTTGGAGGACGGATCGGTGTAATCCTCAACATTAAAGAAGTACCCACAGTCCTTTGCACAAGTACACACGTTGGCTGATTTTTTAAAAAGAACTGCAGTTGCACCATTTAACTCAAATGCTTGAGAGATTCTCAGCCTTGCCTCGGTAGCAATCAACTCATGAGGAAGCATTCAATTAAGAAGGCATTCCTGACATTGAGAAGCAACAACTCCAGAAAGAGAGAGAGAGAGATCTACATGTACATGTGTCTGGAGCCACATGAGGAAAAGTAGTAGCAGTGCAATAATGAGCACAGATACCGACACCCAAAGTCACTTTGTACAAAAGGCCCGAGGGCGACTGGGACACTCTTATGCAACGGGGTCGAAAGAAAGCAGGTTTTCAGGTGGTTTCATGTCCTGGCTTGTGAGTGGAAAGACCGACCCACCATGTCACACACACATGCATGGTCTACACATGCATTCTCTCTCTCTCTCTCTCTCTCTCTCTCACTCTCTCTCTCACTCTCACTCACACGTTTGACAAATGCACACACAACACTGTAGTTTTGTCACTGATATTTTTTGTTCTCCTCTTATATCAATAACTCCTCATAGTACTGTACATGCACACAATAGCCACCCACAGAAATGCGCACACACACACACACACACACACACACACACACACACACACACACACACACACACACACACACACACCCACACTCACACACTCAAATACAATGAACAATCTCATCCTTCCTTCCTCCTGTTCTTTCATGCAGTATCAGTGTGTTATCATTACATGTTTGTGCGTGCATATGTGCGTGCGTGTGTGTGTGTGTGGACATGATGCTACCTCGCTCCTCTCTTCCGGTGGTGCTGGAAAGTGCTGACAGGAAAGGAGTGTATGGTGAGGGGAAGATCCTATCCGTTTGGCAAGGCAAGATGGCCCCCTGGGGGGTTGAAGCAGGAGCCAGTAAACCGAATAGCTGAGCCCAGGATTTAGCTCTTTTCTGTGGCTAGGACCACTCATTGCTAGGTGCTCTCAGTGTACTTGTGGGATATTTCAAGGCCTTTCGCAGTACATTCACTGCACACATGCAATATACTCTAATGCTGTCTGTGTGTTTTGCTACATTAAAGAGACACTAGGCAGTTTTTGCTGTTAAACTAATGAACTAGCTACATAAAAGACATATAAAAGCTTCCGGACATTTTCCTTTAATATTCACTCAGAGATTCATGTAAACACACACACACACACACACACACACACACACATACTGTACACTCACAACCCTACTATCTCCCTGCCACCCTACAGTGATACGCTGTTGTACTGATACATAGACAGTTTTCAGCTTTCACAGATGAGTGAGTTTAAAAAAAGAATGTTTGTGTGTGTGTGTGCATGTTTTTAATTTGGTGCCAAAAATGCATGACCAAACAAATATGTATTCAAATTGTTTTGTATAGAACTATTACCCTTGCTTCCAAATATGCAATCATATGACATGTCACTCCCTGAACTGAAATAACGTCCTGTCATACACTGTTACGTACGCACATACACACACCAGGTCAGAAGGGGTATAAGGGGAGATGATGTACCTCTCTCTCTCTCTCTCTCTCTCTCTCTCTCTCTCTCTCTCTCTCTCACACACACACACACACACACACACACACACACACACACACACACACACACACACACACACACACACACACACACACACACGTCAAAGGGAATTCCCAAGTAGCATCTAAAATTAAAGTGACACTGGCGCTAACTATGTTTACCTCCTGGTCCCTGTCTAAGATGCATTCCAAGAGTCCCTCATGGAGCCGCTGGCTAGCTGGCTAGCTAACTGGCACTAACACATACAGTAGCCTACTATAGAGTTGACAGAGCTGCTACCACTAACCCTACTTATATTGCTTGTTTCCTCAGAGGTGACGCATGTTAGGATTTGTTCCCAATTTCAGATCTAGTTTTCCACATAGAGTGCAAGAATGTCTCTCAGGCGTACCAGGTAGGCCTCGGCTCCACAGGTGGTGTTTGTAGTCCTGACGGGTGAAGTGATGCATGCTTGGATTCGCTACCCCTGTTGCGTACTGTAGGTAGAAAGAGGTGCAGCCACTGATTAGAATATGTGGTGGTGATTATTTTTTTCTTTCTTTTTTGTTCTCACCATTGATAGAAATGCCCAGATACAGCATTTTCCTCATATTCTTTGGTGCTTACAGTTTCAGCTGAAGTTATGTTGTTTTGTATTTTGTACAGAAATAGGTGTGTCACAAAAGTAGTTGAATACAGTCACTGACCTCAGTAATGTGCAGGAACTATTCTGGCTTTAAACAGAATAGATTGCTGTCAATTGTGATGAGGAGTTTTATGAATATCGCCACTATTCCGTTGATGTGCACTGGTGTGTCGTGTGTCTACGGTGTTTATGCACTGGGCTGTGTTTAGCCATCTTCTTACACTAGCTGAGGTGGGGTGTGTGTGTGTGTGTGTGTGTGTGTGTGTGTGTGTGTGTGTGTGTGTGTGTTTGCGTGTGTGTGTATGTACACCTGATTGCACACTCTCCCCATGCCTGACCAGCTGCAGCAGTTGGCGTGTGTGTGTGTGTGTGTGTGCGGTTTTCAGAGTGTGTGTGTGGTTTTCTGTGCCCACCCAGCTGTCAGCCAGCCCGGGGAAAGAGCTACTACTGAATTATCTTATCTCTCTTGGCCTTGAGATGTTGGAATGAGTGCAGGAGTGTATTTTACTTCACAAACACTTGTCTGCAACCGCCTCCCCTGAAACACACACACACACACACACACACACACACACACGCACATAGAGAAAGTCATTGCTGGGAAATAAAATAAAAAATTCCAGCCCCAAGGTCACCCAGGCTGACGTACAGCAAACACAAAAAAAATAGATGGCTTGATGAATGACTTTCATAATGTGTAATAGTCACATCTCTCCCTGAGATGCTTTTCCAATCTTTCGTCATCTATACACCTCTGTCAGTCTTTCTTCTTTCTCTCTCTCTACCCCCCCTCTCTCTCTCTCTCTCTCTCTCTCTCTCCCTCCCCGCTTCCCTTCCTCTAAATACCCAGAGGAGATTCAAATTGCCTCTGCTAGTGTGAGGTCTTATGTACCGTATTGGCCAATCAATAAAACCATCACAACAGGGATTATATTTGGAGGCTTGAGGTGAACACATCTACTAATGGATCTGCATAGTAGACATACTGTAGACACTAAACTAAAATGTAACTTTTTCAACTTTTGCACTGTTGGTCAGAGAAAGTCTTGGGTCTTGAGTCTTGAGTCTTTTCTTTTCAGATTTCTTCTCCTCTTGTTAATAGCCACCTGTCTGTCTCATCTATCTATCTATCTATCTATCTATCTATCTATCTATCTATCTATGTAATCACTGTCTGTCTATCTATCTATCT
>JAODXP020000032.1:24841784-24854284 GCA_027497455.2 Sardinella longiceps | reverse complement strand
TGAATTATGTGGTAGGTCTACTGTATCAGTATTGGAAACAGAAGAGGGCTTTGACTGACAGTGGACTATCTCAAGTATTGATGTAGAATTCGTATGGATTTTTGCCAAGTCGTTCCCATGAAGGCCCTACCAGGCTCATGATAAACTTTACCTGATGATGGGGACACCCACTAAGGGCTTCCGCACACTCTTTCCAACAGCATCGTGGAGCGTTTTAGAATTCAAAGCTTTTTCCATGGTTTTGAGCTTTGAAGTATAACAAGATTACCATTTGGATCCAGTTGAGAGGAGTAGGCTTACTAGTCTAGTAGCAGGAAGCTTTACAGCACTGTGGTGATTGTCTTTTTCCATTCTGTTGTGGTTTTTAGGTCATTTTTGGAACTTTAAGAGAAATTGTGCATGGCTCATTGAAAAGTCAAACCCAGTTGATAAAATTATGGAGGTTCGCAAACAACCACCCAGGGTTTTTTTTCCCCAAAACCATAGGCTAGTTCCTAAAAGTTGGCAACTTGGATAGCGGCCATGCAGTTGCCTATTGCCAACCATCATAGTTGGCTAACTGGTTAGCAACTACATGGTTTTAGAGACCTTCTCATGGAGTGGATCTCTGGTAATAAATCAGGACAATTCTGGCATTATCCTGGTCCTCAGGAGGTTCCCATCTGGCAGCGAGAGAAAGCCCCTGTCTGGCTAGGACCACTGATCCAATAACATGGAGAAAAGACCCCCCCCCCCCCCTCCCCCCCTCAACACCATGACCACACAATACATGCACAGTTATCCCTCACCATAGGTCCTGCCTCAGATTTGCCCAATAAGGGCAGGTGTGAGAGGACAAGGGTTGCTCCCTGTGGTGTCATTAAGCCAATTAAATGCCACATTCTTCGTAATCTCTAATCCCTCCAATGAAATCAGTCGAGTGGCTGCTGGTGGCATTAGCGGTCAGCGTCATTTGAAATGAAGCACGATAATCCAATTAGTCTTGGGCCTGAGTGTCTCTGTCTCTGTCACTGCCACCTTCTACTACCGCTGCTCAGGTGACTTGGGCTCTCTGCCAACAGGTGTGACTTGTATTAGGCCTACCCCACTTCAGACACACCAGAGTCTTAGACGTATAAGTCGTGCACTGGACTCACCCTGATACTGACCGAATGCTCCTGCTGAAGGCTCTATGGGCATATTTCACACCTGAACATTCCGAGGTTCTAAAACCATTCCATGGTAGTAAACTGAACATTCTATCACTGAAATGCATTGGATTTATCCCTTTCTCTGACTTGAAAAAAATGGGTAATAACATTTAAAACATGTCTAAATTCACTTTCTTTCAAATAATGCACATCTGAAGTTCACAAATTGGGAGGTCCAGAATAGATAAAAGTGGTTTTACATTTTTGTGCATGAATATTCTAGAAAGCTTGGGACTTCCTTATTTGTGGGCTTCCCATGTGCATTAATTGACAGAAAATGAATTTAGACATATTTTATTATTACCCATTTTTTCAAGTCAGAAAAAGGGAATAAATTCAATGTATTTAAATGATAGAATGTTCAGCTTACTACCATGGAATGTCGGAATCATCACGAAAAAAGTATACAAGGAAGTGTATCACATGCCAACACTGGGTGTAAATGCACACACATCCCCCTTTAGTCAGACCAGAGGCAAGCTCTCCTATGCTGATATGAAAGATCGTTAAAAAGTTTACAATGTAATGTAATGCACTTTAAATGTAGACCAGATTTCTCACGTTTACTCCCAATGGTTTTGCTCCCATTGTAAGGTCCTGTATGTTGCTCTATTTTTAGTTAGTATTCAGTGATCTTTGCTTCAGTGAATATGTGTACTGGACACCATGGAGCTTAGTAGTGGTTGTTTTTTTTTTTTTTTTTCATTTTTATATTTGATTCTTTGCATTCTGTTGCTCTTTCGGTGTTTCAGTGCAAGGAGCTAGGGCTGCATTTGACGATCATTTAAGTATGCAATTATGTATGTATGTATTTATGTAAATATTTAGTAGAATATTCATTGCATCTTTTTATTTATCATTTATATTTTCAAAGTGAATATGTATAAGGACCTTTTGTAAATATGGGGACCTACATTTACTTAATGAGAGTCTAAACTGGAAACTGAATGACCTCCTGTTCTACAACTCTCGAGGGCAGACATGAACTGAAGACATAGTTCCAGTTTGGCAGATAGGAAGCAGGAGTGTAATGCGGAGCATCCAAAACATGATAAAGTGGGCTGTGGGAAGGCCAAGCTCTGCTCTTGGACATAAATCTAGCCTCTTTAATCGTGCTGTAATGTTTCTCTGGCAGGGCACAACCAGCAGACAGAGAGAGGGAGGCGAGAGAGTGTGTGTGTTTGTATGTGTGTGTGTGTGTGTGTGTGTGTGAGTGTGAGAGAGAGAGGGATTCAGACAGGGAGGGAGGCAAAGAGAGAGAGAGGGATTCTGAAAGGGAGTGAGAGAGAGAGAAAGTGTTGTAATGTTTATCTGGCAAGGCACAACCAGCAGATAGAGAGAGGGAGGAGAGGGAGTGAGTGAGTGAGAGAGAGAGTGTGTGTGTGTGTGTGGGGGGGGGGGGGGGGTCAGATACAGAAAGTAAAAAAAAGTGTGGGTGCGAGAGAGAAAGTGTGCTGTAATATCTCTGTGTCTGGGTGCAACCTGCATAGAGGAGTGAGAAAGGGAGTGAGAGGGAGAGACTGAGGAAGAGGAAAAGAGAGAGAGAGAGAGAGAGAGAGAGAGAGAGAGAGAGAGAGAGAGAAAGACTGAAGGAGGGAGAAAGAGAGCAAGGGCCAGACAGAGAGTGTGATGCATGGCTAAAGGATTACAGTGGCTGGGGTTGTAATGGAACAGGGAATAAGCTGTTTACTGCCTGCTCATTCTCCACTCTGCACTACCGTAATGCACTTTCACCAATTTCATTTGCATTCTCCTTTGCTTATTGACTTTCTATTTGCACTCTTCTCTCTCTCTCTCTTTTTTTCTCTTTCACAGTCTGTCCATCCCACCTCCACTCTTCTCTCAATCCAATCGCTCTTCCTTTCATTGATTCTAATAGCTGAGGGCGAGGACTCACTTAATCACGTACAGTATCTACTGTTTTGTTCACATCCTCATTTGCTACTAAGACTCTCTCTCAACTCTTTAATGTTAGTTTAGGAGATGTTTTCCTAGAACACTTTTTTACTATATTACTTAAAATCCCCTTTACGCCTGGTTGCAGCGAATAATAATAATTATTTGTTCTATCACAAAAGAATTGAATTCAGCATCCTGATTGAATAGCCTAGTGATATGTCTATCAACTACCATTTGTCCCTCCCGTTTCTGTGCCGTAGACCAGGGGTGGTCAAACCTTATTGGGCCGGGGAACCCTCATGGAGCCGTTTTTTGTTCAAGGACCTCTCATGATCCCAACAAATGTATGTATTGTATTGTATAATGTATTTTAATGTACAGTATACAGCCTTCAAGTCTCAGCCCCATCTCCTGTCTAGGGTAAGGGTTATACTGGTGCCTTTTAGGTGCTGCCGTTAGGGGCAAAATACACCGTTGTTTTATACCAAAACTCTCTACACCAAAACTCATTTTAACACATATTGTACACTCCTACCCCCTCACTCGTACAGTCTTTCATTCATTCAAGTTCGTGGTGTTTTATTTTGATGTTTTGATACAACGGAGACTCATTCATCTGCCTCTACAGCAGTCTAAACACACAGAGTCTCATCTGCCTGCCTGCCTGTGTGTAGTACAGTATGTGCGTAATCTTTTGTCTGTGTGTGGAGGCCAGCAGGGTATTGTTGTCCTCTGTAGAGGTGTACAAGTCTCTCTCTATGAAAGGGCTGCTTACTCATGCCAGTGTAGAGCAGTGTCCTTCACAGTCCCTCTGCCATTCACAGACATTCACTCACTCGAGGCCTTATAACCAACTACAGTGGTCCTACACTCTCTCTCTCTCTCTCTCTCTCTCTCTCTCTCTCTCTCTCTCTCTCTCTCTCTCTCTCTCTCTCTTTCTCGCTTTTTCGATTCCTGTCAGTGTCTGTCATTGTTAGAAGTTACTCCACTACTCTCTGCAGACACTGTTGTCAAGGGATGACATTATTAGAGGGCCTACTGTATGTCAGAAACAGCGTTGCACTGGAAGTCAGATGATGGGTGGGTAATCCAATAACATTTCCAGTAGAGAAAGTCTGTTGTCTCTTATTGGATTGTCAGATTTTTATCAAACTATTACATTTTCCAGAACTGCTAGAGCAACATGCAACTTCATTTTGTGCCTGCTTTGTAGGCACACTATGTACAACCTTGTTTTAAAGGAATACTCCCCCTTTTTATGTGAATGGATTATTTACCACCTTACCTTGAGTTACATAAGTGAGTAAAAGTATTTTGATCTCACTCAGTACATGCATTTTCCTAGTCTGGCAACCCCAATTTTAAACATTACATTCCAGTGCCTATGCTAAGCTAAAGCTAAAGCTTGGGTTGCTGTACTAGGAAAATGCATGCACAGACAAAAATGTTTTTATCCACAGACAAAAATGTTTTTATCCACTCGGCTAACAATGGCTAGCTTGATATTTATAATCTTAGATGCAACTTTTTAATTTTGTTATGACTATATGACCATGTGTCCAAGCTGTTGAGTATTAAAATATGAAATGTTATTTTATTTATTTATTTATTTTATTTTATTTGAGTAAAAAAGTAAATAAATTACTACAACGCACAATATTCCCATTGTGTTTCTATTGTTGTTGTAATCTATTGTACTCTATTTGTTTTTGCTCATATGTTTTGATCCTCACTGAAGCTTCATGATACGTTAACAGTCAGGCTGTGTTAATGAAGCATCAGCACACGTCCTTAGTGATTAGCATCCTTGTCCTCTAGTTAATTAGAAAGTGCTAATTAATGCTAATTACTCTGACAGTAGGCTCTGTGCTGGCGATATCTTGTTGACGTTTGCCATGGAATGGTGACGTCTCTGAACAACTGTGATGCGGCTCACTGATCTTCTGTTCCTTCTTTGGCACTGCTCACTTAGGAGAAAAAAAATAATTTGGCTGGGTGGAAGGAAGGATATTGATGTGAAATTTAGACTAAATGCTTTCTAGAATGATGATGAAATGACTCAATATTTGCCGTTGTGCTTCTCTCTCTCTCTCTCTCTCTCTCTCTCTCTCTCTCTCACTGTCCTCTTTTTCACACTCTGTCTCGCTCCCCCCTCTCTTTCTCTCGCTTTCTCTCTCTCTCTCTCACTCTTTCTTTTGCTCTCTCTTCTCTTTTACACTCTCTTCTCTTCCACACACTCACTCTTTTTTTCTCTCTTACTCTCTTGCTCTCTCTCTCTCCTCTTTCACTCTCTCCTCTCTCTCTCTTTCTCTCTCTCTTTCTCTCTCTCATTTCTCTCTCTCTCTCTCTCTCTCTCATTTCTCTCCCTCAATCTCTCATTCTCTCTCTCCCTTCTCTCTCTCTCTCTCTCTCTCTCTGCTAGATGTCGAGTCCTGGTGCAGTGCTGAAGATGACGGCTCCTGGGTCTGCGTGCCCTCCTCCCCCTGCCCCTCCTGCCTGTCTAAATGCTGCTCAGCCCGTCAACAGGACAAATAGGAGACCAGACAAACTGCTCCACTGAACAACAAAGAGCAGATGAGAAGACCACACACATATACACACCCACATACTCACACACAGATGCAGAAGGACAAAAACACACTCGCAGATACACACACGTACTGCCACAACCCCTAAAAAAACGTGCGCTGATCAATGGAGAATCCAATAGGATCCTTCTAGAAACTGTCAAGGATCTCTCGGTCTCTCAGACTTCCTTTTTCCTCACTCTTCTGTCACTGTCTGTGTCCTGTCTGTCACCTCTGCTTACCCATAATGCATTGAGGCCATGTCCCAGTCTGGTAAGGTTCTGCATCTGTATGTGGAGGTGAGAGCTGCCTCAGAGCATGATGGGAAAGAGGCATCGAGCGGCGAGTCCATCACCGCCGAGGAGGTCGCCACGGAGATGCTGACGCACCTGGCTAGCGTTACCGGGGGCAACCAGGTGTCGTCAGTATCGCCGTCCGCGGGAGCTCCCAAACACCCCGCCAAAACCACCGTCAGCTTCCAGCTCCAGCAGTCCGGAGACGCCGTGGGTAACCCCACTCCGAGCCACACCCCCACCCGCGTCCCGCTGCCCCCGCTCCGGCCCATGCACTCGGAGGCAGAGGGAGGGGAGGGCACTCCCAGTAAACAGCCCCAACCCCAGCACTTCCACATACCCCAACCCTCCCCCTCCCCCAGTGCCCGACCTCAACAACAACAACAGCAGCAGCAGCAGCAGGTGTGTCCTGAAGGAGCGCCCCCTGGTGGCAAAAGGTCGGTGGTGAGTTTCAAATACATCGAGAAGGCAAACATCAAGACGGTGGAGGCGGCTCCAACTCCTCCATGTCCGAGTGGGGGAGGGGTCGAAGAGGTCACCGAGGGGTCACGCTCCACCCCATCGCACCTCCGCAAGCGCCTGAGCGACCCCTTCTGGTTCGGCAGCCCGGACTCCTCGTGCAGCAACAGCCCCAAGTTGCCCTTCCGGGGGCTGGGATTGGGCGGTTCGCCCGGAGGTCGGCGATCCACACTGGACTCGGCCATCGGGCGTGCCGCCACCCAGCGGGCGCTCGAGGACTTCGGTTCGCCGCTGCTGCGCTGTCGATTCGCCCACGAGTTGGAGCGCGGACTGCGCCTCAGTCACGGACACGGTCGCGGATATGGGTACGGTTCGCCTCAGCACCAACACATCCGCTGTCAGTCATGGGCCGGATCGCCGGTTCCGATCCGAAGCTCAGGCAAAGCGTCATTGCCCGCCGCTGGCGGCACCGCTCTTTCTGCGGACCCCCACAAACACGCCGGCCTGAGCGCACTTCCCAGAAGCCCCGCATCCGACCAGCTCTCCTCTCAGATGGGCAAGGCAGCATCCAACCCGACCCGGTCCCAAACCCAAACCCAGAGCCCCAGACCCAGGTCCTATCCCAACCCCAATCCCCATGCCCATCCCAGCATCACCCACAGCCGCCAGGCTTCCATGGGCACCTGTAGCCCTGGCACCCTTGGGACGCCCATCAGGAGCACTGACCACAGGTCAAGTGTGGGTGTCGCCAACCAGCTGACAGAGGGTATGAACCAGCTGAGCAAGAGTCCTGCGTCAGCATCAGCAGCAGCGGCGGCGGCGGCGGTGTCTGTGGCTTTGCCCACGTCGCCCGCCAACAGTCCCGAGGTGGCGCGGAAGCTGGCGGAGGAAGCCACGCGCGTGTCTGAGATTTTCAATGAGGTAAGGAGTCGGACCCCGCCACCTCAACTTTCCCATAATGCTCTGAGTGGGGGTCTTACGGATCCGGCGTGTCACAGGTACGCTGACACATTGCACACCTGTGCGTCGTCTCTAGCGCAGCGCCAGCCAATCGCCATGAACATCCCAGTGTGTGAGGGCGGGACTAAGTCCAACCTGACCAATGAGCACGAGCACCAGCACCAGACGGGCACCGGCCCAGTTTTCCCCACCCTATCCTCATCAGCACACGGGCCTGATCGATCACCAGCCAATCACGCCAGCGGACAGAAAGGACAAAGCCCGCCCATTCTCTCTACGGTGCAATACTCAGTCTTACCAGCAGGGGGACCCCCAGTGTCCCCTGCCATCCCGTCCCGCCTTCTCCGCCCAGCCTCCGTCCCCCAGGGGGAAGCCTGCTCGCCCATCAGGGACCCCCGTCTGCTCCGACGGTGTGACCTCCAGCCCTCAAACAGCCCCACTCTCCACCGGCGCCAGCCTCCACAGTATACAGGCCACTCCTGGTTCCCTGTCCCAGATCGGTGCGCCTTCCTGGGGCAGGAGCAAGCCGCCGACGGGGGGGTGATGGAGGCGGCGAGGAGGCTCTTCCTGAGCCAGGGGGTGGAGGTGACGCCCGTCAGCTGGACGTCCCGAGAGGAGGCGGGGGAGTGGGGCAACCCGGTGGCCAGCGGCCGGGGAAGAACGACGGAAGACGAGAACAGGAGCAGAAGGAGGAGAAGCAGGAGGCGAACGACAACGACAACTGCGGAAGGAGAAGAGGAGGAGGAGGGAGAGGAGGTCGAAAAGGGGGAATCAATTCCGTCTCAAACCCCGAACCGGGACGGACTGGATGTGGACCAGCTGGTTTTGCTGAGCCCGGCCCAGGAGAGGTTACTGAAGCGGGCCGAACAGAGGAGACGGGAGGCCCTCCTGTTGGGGCCAGTGGCTCTGGAGCTCCACAGGGACACAGAGGAGGAAGAGGAGGATGACGATGAAGATGATCTGGAGCAAGAGTCTGGAGGGGTCGTGGGGGGTCACGGAAGGGTCAGAGGTCAAGGTGTGGGACTGCTGAGGGTGGAGGTGGATGTGGGCGATGGCGGTGGAGGGGTCGGTGTTGGGGGAGACCAGAACGGCGGGCCCCCGGGGTCGTCGAGGAGCTCGAGTGGGGTCACGGGGAGCCTAGGTGACAGGGACTGTGTGTCACCGGAGTCGAGTCACTCAAGCCAGCAGAGCAACGAGACGGGACACGCTACCTCAGGAATACAGGTATGTGTGTGTGTGTGTGTGTGGGTGGGTGTGAGTCTGTCCATACAGTAGCTGTATGTCTGATTATGTGTGACCATTTTGTGTGCGTGTTGTGAGGGAAGGTGGTTGGCTGCTGTGCATCACCCAGGTTACTCCGCCAAGTCATTATTTCTGTTGAACCGGTCACCTCGAAGGCCGTTATCCCGCTTATCTCCCGTTTGTATTTATCTCGTGTATATTTAAAGAATCGTATAAAACGTAAAAGAAACATGCAACTCCAATTTAAAAGAAGTTAACCTGTCCAGTTTGGGTACTATTATCAGTTGAAAGTTAAGCTGCCTGTTGTTGTTACAATTACCATTCTAAAATGCATTCATATGGAACGGTGATTAGTTATTAGATCACTTATTTTTGGAACTACTTCCAAAGTAGCCAGTTATCCGAGAATAACGGTCACCCATCAGCCAATCTGAAGGGAGATAAACATTGGTGGTGGTCAGTGAGGTCCCCCTCCACTGTAAAGCGCTTTGGATGTCTTGAAAAAGCGCTATAGAAATGTAAGGTGTTGTTGTTGTTTATGTATTGTATGTGTGTGCAAATATATTGGATGTGTAAGTGTGTGTGTGTGTGTGTGTGTGTGTGTGTGTGTGTGTGTGTGTGTGTGTCCAGACTCCATACAGTATCTGTATGTCTAATTATGTGCGACCAGTTATATGTGTGTGCCAGTGTTTTGGGTGTGTATGTTTTGTTATAACGTGTGTGTGTGTTAGCATGTCTACATAATTGTACTGTATCAGTTTAAAATAGCTAATAGCTAGTGTGTGTATTGGTTCATGTTAATGCCTGTGTGTGTGTGTGTGTGTGTGTGTGTGTGTGTGTGTGTGTGTGTGTGTGTGTGTGTGTGTGTGTGTGTGTGATGACCTCTGTGTTTTCCGTAGTCGGACAGCGGCTCGGTGCTACCTGGGCCCTCGCTGCACTGTCAGAAGATGGCTCGGGCCAAATGGGAGTTCCTGTTTGGTTGTCCTACAGACGAGAGCACTCCAACAAGAGAGAAGAGTGAGTACACTGGCTAGAACACAAGTACATACTTAAATATAGTCATTCACTCTTTGCACCCAGAAAGTATTTTTTTTGGATGCACTTTTCTGTCAGAATAAAATGACCTGGAAATATTTTGTGATTAGTTTATAGTATGACCACAAATCATGTGTGGCTTACTGGCTTTCTGCCAGCCAAGGCCTACATGGTATAAAACTTGGGACAGGCAAGATATGTTTGATGTTTGCATTGAGATGATGAAATTGTATAGTGAATGTTGTTACCAAGATATGGGAACAGCAGTAATGCTTTACACCTGTTCCACACTGTACACGTCCATCGATGGATGCCATTGACTTTGCATGGAGTTCTTCCAAAATGCATTGTGCATCCGTCCATTCTACCTGCTCCGTTGCCTGCATTGAAAAGTTGAGAAAAGTTCAATGTTTGCACTGAAACAGATCCGTCAGCCGTCGATTGCCCCGACATCAGACACGCCCCCTGTTGTCCCTTTACAGACGTGTACGGTGTGAAACAAGCGTTAGAGCTGAGATCTTTGTGTCAATAAAGCCTCAGTTTCTTCTTCTTCTTCTCTCTCCTTCACTGGTGTGTGTGATTACTGCTCAGACCCATCCACAGCTCCCCCTAGTGGCGCCTCCAGCGAGTCCCCCACGCCGACCCCTCCCACCTCCCTTCCCTTAGAACTCACCCCGCTGCGGGCCAATCACGAGGTCCAACAGGTGGAGGTGGAGCTGGTGACCCCTCCCCCAGCAGCTCCAGGATTCTCCCCTAAGACGGGCATCATCCGCCGGACCCTCAAGTACTCCGAAACTGACCTGGACGCCGTGCCGCTGCGTTGCTACCGGGAAACGGACATCGATGAAGTACTGCGAGCGGCCGCTGCGGCGGCTGCCGAGCAGGACGACGGCGACTCTGCGTTCGGGAGCAACCGGAGCGTTTTGGGAACATCAGGCACGGGAAGCAGTCCGCTGGGGATGACTCTGTTCGGGGAGGAGGCGGATGGGGCAGAGGAGGATGAGGAAGATGATGATGAGGAGGATGAAGATGAAGAGGACGAAGAGGTGGCCAGCTGGGTCAGCGTGAGGTTGCTAGGAGACGCAAAGAGGCAGCGGGCCACACAGGAGGAGGATGATGTGGTCAGTGTGCTGCTGAGGAGGTGGGCTTCATACACACACACACACACACACACACACACACACACACACACACACACACACACACACACACAGAGTTATAGTGTACATCCACACACACGAGCCTCAGGCACAAACACACAGTTATTTAGTGCACACATTCAGGTTGACACACACACACACACACACATACAGTACATTATCTTACTCACAAGCACACACATGCGGTACTTTGAAACAATTTTAATCTGCATTTTGAATTGGGCTTCCACCTATGGTGACCTTCAATGTTGGTTAATTATTTTGTTTTGTGTGTGTGTGTGTGTGTGTGTGTGTGTGTGTCTACAGACCCTTGGAGAGTTTCTTCGAGTATCAGCCTGCTATGAAATCTCCCCTCCTCATCACAGCTCCTCGCCGTCCTTCAGGCGACGGCCAAGACACCTTCAGCCGCCATTTTGAGACCATCATGGAGTCGCAGCGCGCCAAAGGCACGTCGTACAACAGCATTGACAGCCTGGACCTGTGGACGTCAAGCACGCAGACTGTCTTCACCTTTGACCTCCCGACCTTGACCCCCAAGATCCAGGGTCAGGTGTACCAGAGTGCACGGCAGATTGTGCAGCTAAGCTTCGCTCCCCTGGCCCGATGCGAACTGCCCAGTCGATCCGAGTCGGCGCTGACTGTCACCGGGGGCGACTCGGACGCCACGCGCGCCCCTTCGAGCGAGAGACTCAGCAGCGGCTCAGACGACACACTCAAGGGCGGAGTCAAAAGCACAAACGTCTGGCACAGCAACCCCGCCCTCTCCTTACCCAGGTGAGTGACATCATCATAAATGGACAACAGCTCAGCCCACTGAAGCAGCACCAGGGCTCTGTTTCCCAAAAGTATGGTTGCTAATTCAGTTAGCAACTATGCTTTTGAAAAGCACTGCTGTAAGTAGAGATAATTGCCTGACAATAATAGATCGCTAGGAAAAAGTGAATAAAATATATTATGAGATGAGATCTGATTGCTTGCTTGATTTGTTCTATCCACTGACAGAATTGTCATTAGTGGGCTTTAAAGGAGAAAGCCGGCGTGAATCAACACGTAGTCCTACTGTTTTGTAGTGCCAAGCGCTATTGTTAGCCACCTCAATCACTGGATTTCATTCAAGGCAGACTGAGATAGCGAAACGGCAGCTAACGTTAACAGAATGGGGCATTTCAAAACGAAAGCAAATCGATTAGGCTTTTTAGTGTTAGCTGCCGTTTCGCAAACTCGGTCTACGATGCACAAAATTTTATCATTGAGGTGGCTTTCAGTAGCGCTTAGCAGTATAAAACAGCAGGGCTAGGTGTTGATTCACGCTGGATTATACCTTTAAGTGGAACAACTTCCAATGACTGATTAGCTTAGTTTAGCAAGCTAAAATTCACTACATATATGTCAGTGATGAATGAAGACCCATTCATCAAATAATCCATCAAACCTTCTCTAGTTTGTTCATACAGAAAGGCCAGTGCCACTTGTGTTTTGAAAAGCAGTAGCAGCAAAGCAGCAAAGCTAGGAGCTATTTACAGTAGTAGGCCATTTGTATGAATTTGTGGAGTTCTGTTGATTCGGTCACAGTTGTGTGGTATTGTTGTGTTTGACTGTGTGTGTTGTGTGGTACAGTACTTACGTGGTATTGTTTAATATAGTGTGTTGTGTGGTGTTGTGCTTTGATGCCATATGCGGTGTGGTATGCAGTCT
>JAODXP020000032.1:24834284-24836784 GCA_027497455.2 Sardinella longiceps | reverse complement strand
TTATTTATTTTTTTTAGCTGTGAATGGAAGTCAACTTTGCCTCTTTTTGTCATAATTGACAAAAACAATTTCAACTGAATGCACCACTAGTCTTGTTTTGTAATGCAACCCATTTGGCCTCTTTGGGTTTTCAAGGTCAGAGTAGAAGGTCTGGAACACGGAGCAAGTTAAGATAGAGGGGGATGAAAGGAGGGGGAGAGGTGAAGAGATAGAGGAACAAGAGAGAGAGAGAGAGAGAGAGAGAGAGAGAGAGAGAGAGAGAGAGAGAGAGAGAGAGAGAGAGAGCCATTCTGAGGGTGAGAGTGCTTTGTGTTAGAGGGAGAGTGAGATTTGGTGTCTGAATGTGTGAGAGAGAATAGGGGAGAATTTGTGTGTGTGTGTGTGTGTGTGTGTGAGAGAGAGAGAGAGAGAGAGAGAGAGAGAGAGAGAATGAGGTAGAGAGAGTAACTGGGCTGAGGAGTGAACTGGGAGGGACAGACAGGGAGAAAGAGGGAGGGATAGAGAGAGAGAGAGGGAGGGATAGAGAGAGAGGAGGAAAAACGAGTTTAGAGTGACACACAGAGTTTGGAAAGAAGTGGAGAAGTAAAACACCCCCCCCCCCCCACACACACTGGATTAAAACCGGACGGACAGAAAGGAGAGGGCAAAGACACCGAAACGCAACTGACTAAAAACTTCTCAACATCTAAAGGAACATTTACAACATGTGCTTACAACTGTGGAGTAATCTTCATCGATTTCAGCAGTGCTTTTGTGTTTACATCTGTGTGTGTATGTGTGTGTGTGTGAGTAGTTAGTGAATGGCTTCATTCAAAGGAACCTATGAGTGTGCTACGATGCAGGATTGTACAGGATCAAGAAGAGAACATCAAAAGTTGGCAAAATGTCACGAGAAAAAGATCTGTCAGTTTCTTTGAAAGTGAACATAAAAACAGATCAAGTAGTACAACTCTGCTAACGTTATGTTCAGTAGTTTCTATATTGGTTTTAGCGGATGTTAGCGGACCCTAATCCGTGACTCAGAGAGTGTCCGAGTTTCTTCAGAGTTAGATAGACAAAAAGAAGAGAAAAGTTCAGAGTTAGATAGACAAAAAGAAGGGAATGTTGTCTTTCTTTTGATTTGTTTCCGTTGTGTTTTCCTTTCTTTGAGTGTGTGTGGAAGAGTGACCTCAAGCTGCGGTGCTGCTTCTACTGACCAATCAGCAGGTGGACGCTATCCAGGTGATACCCCATGGGTTTGGAACGAGGGAGTACGAGAAGGAAGGCGAAAGAGAGGGAGAGAGAGAGGGTGAGGGAGCAGGCGGAGATGGAGAGAGAGAGGGAGAGAGCGCGTGAGAGGGCAGAGCTGGAGAAAGAGAGGCTAAGGGCGCGAGAGCGGGCAGCGATGGAGAGAGAGAGGGAGCGGGCGAGGGAGCGGGCGGAGAGGCGTGTGGCGGGCGTCGGGCGCGGTGCCCGGGTCCACTCGAGGGGAAGGCGCCCCACCGATAGGGTGTCATCTCTGAGGAGGGGTGAGCATGAGAGGCATGTGACTGTCGCTAGGGCCCGCTCAGTGCTCTGTTGGCATGGCAACGGGACAGAAGAGAGATACATACCCGTCCGTCATTCACAGCGCAGGTAAGAAGAGCACACCTGGCACATGAGGACACAACTCACACACACACACACACACACACACACACCTCTTTCCTATCTCTTCCTCAATATCTGTCTGTCTCTGTCTCTGACACTACTCTGTCTGTCCGTCTCTCTCTCTCTCTCTCTCTCTCTCTCTCTCTCTCTCTCTCTCTCTCTCTCTCTCTCGTGTGTAAGAGAGACACTCTGCCCTCTTCTGGATGGGAGACTAACAACATGTGTAATTGACTGAACGTATGCTCAGAACTGCACTATTTCACTCACTCAAGGCTCTGGCCACAGACCACACTCTGGCCAAAAGATTCTAGAACACTCCACTGTAAAATCTTTCCACCTAATTTACCAGTCTTTTCTTCTTCTTTGTTCTTCATAACTACAGCAACTTTTAGTGGAGACAGACAGACAGACAGACAGACGGACTAAGATTAGAGAGGGGAGGTAAATCTATGTTTTTTAGTTTGGTGGTAAGCTAAACTTTGGGCTTTGCCTTGTAAATGGGGAGCATTACTGTAGGAATGGATTGTGAGTACAGCAAGAGAGAGTGTGTGTACTGTATGCGTGTTTGTGTGTTTGAATTTGTTGCAGTTGATATTGATTTTGGCTGCAGTTGTTGGTGTATTGAATTGTTGTGTTTGAAGACACAGTAGTGTGTTGATTGTGTATTTTACGTGACATCTGTTGTGAGTGTCAGTGTGTAAGACATGTTGATGTACAAAGTGTTAAAGTCTGTGGTGAGGTGTGTGTGTGTGTGTGTGTGTGTGTGTGTGTGTGTGTGTGTGTGTGTGTGTGTGTGTGACTGACTGACTGACTGACTGACTGGCTTGAGATATCAGCGTTTGGCGCCAAGCTGAAGCTATTTGATATGGCC
>JAODXP020000032.1:24816784-24821784 GCA_027497455.2 Sardinella longiceps | reverse complement strand
TCTTCTCAGCTTTGTTCTTCGGTCTTTCCTCCATTCTCCCCTCCCCAGCTAATCTATCTACCCCCCTCTCTCTCTCTCTCTCTCTCTCTCTCTCTCTCTCTCTCTCTCTCTCTCTCTCTCTCTCTCTCTCTCTCTCTCTCTCTCTCTCTCTCTCTGCCTCTCTCTCTATTCCTCTCCCATTCTCCCCTCTCCCATTCTCTCTCTCTTTCTCCCTCTTTGTTTCCCTTCTTTCTCGCTCGCTCTCTCTTTCTCTATATATCTCTCTGTCTTTGTCACACACACACACACACACACACACACACACACACACACACACACACACACACACACACACACACACACACACACTTTGTCAGACAAGTATGGCCAGAAGAATCTGGCTAAATTCAGATTCAAGTCTAATCCGAGTGAAAGATTACAAGCCCTGGTCTTGAAGGAGATGAGGAAGGAATGTGTGTGGATGGGAATGGACAAAGGGAGAAGGGAGAAGAGGGGGGGGGGGGAGGGGGAATGGTGAAGAGAGAGAACGCAGGATGAAGAGAGAGAGAGAGTGAGAGAGGGAGCGGGAGAGAGAACAGCAGGCCACTTCTCTTTTCTTTGCTCTAAGGTCAGTTTCCTGACCACATACAGGAGCCTGCATGAAAAGCAGGTCACACCAAAAAGAGGAGGATAGAGAAAGGGGGAGGAGGGAGAGAAAGAAAGGAGGAAGGCGGGTACTAGACATGAAAGATGAAGGATGGAGACGGGGGAATGAAAACCAAACCAAACAGACATTGAGATCTACAATGAAGTCCTTTTAGTGGATCTTAAGTTCGGTGTCTTTCAAGCATACACCTATTGCACCAGCCTGCTGTGGAAATGGAATGAATAAATTGGGAACAACATAGACAGAATGTGAATGCAAATGTGAAAAAGTAGTTTACATTGAGTCAATGGCCCACTAATCTTACGTTCAATTCATTTTGGTGCCATTGACTCAATGTAAAGTGCTCATTCACATTAACGTTCGCATTTCGCGTTCGTGTTCGCTGTCTATGTTGTTAAAAATTATTTTGTTCCACTCGTTAGGTAGTGCAGGCTGGTCCAACTTAAATGACGCCGAATTATGACTTTGACTTTGGATTCTTAATCTCTCAGAAGCTTGAATTATATATATTTTTTAATTATTATAGTACTGATGATGGGGAAGAAAAATTATATATAAAACCCCTTATCATCTATCTCTTGCTTCTCCTTATTCTTTTCATCCTCCTACCATCCCAAGAATCTTGATCCCTCTCTTTCTCATTCCTACTTGGTGATGTTGTTGTTGTTGTTGTTGTTGTAGGTAATTCTCTTCCCTGCAGTGATAGGATTATTTCCCAAACTGCTATTTTGGCACCAGTTCAATTTCTGCCCGGCGTTCAGCTACTGGGTGTGGAGACCTATTGTCATCAACAGAAAATACAATGAGTGTAAAAAATCCTTTTATGGGGTGAAATATAATCAATGACTCAAAGATGGACTGATTCAGGATAATCAATGTGGTTTTTATGTGTGTGTGTTTTTTTTTTCTCTGGCTTCATATTGCTGTATTGGTCTGTCAGCAAATCTGCTCGGAAAGTTCATGCCAGTCTGCTTGTCATATCTGTATGATATGGGAAGTGTTAGCATAGCCGTTTAAGGTATTTTCTAGAATGAATCAACACAGGAATCAACACTAACAGAATAGGGCATGTGAAAACGAAAACGAATCGATTTTTGATATGCTCCATTCTGTTACCGTTAGCTGCCGTTTCGCTATCTCAGTCTGTGTTGCATGAAATTCAGTCATTGAGGTGGCTATCTTAGTGCTTGGCACCATAAAACAGCAGGGCTACGTGTTGATTCACTCTGGATAATTCCTTTAAGGAACATGGCTAGCATGCTCATAGTAGGGATGCAACGGTATAGTATGCCCACGGTTCGGTATGCATCACGGTTTTGGGGCCACGGTGACGGTACGGTTTCGGTATTTTCCAACAAAAAAGGGGTTATATAATTGTTTTTTAATTGCTACATTCCTTGTCAACCATCAGCCTATCTATCAATCTATCTGCAATTTTCATTTGATTCTGCTGCCTAGTAGGTAGGCTACTAGAGGGGTAGACAGAATAAAATAAAACCAACAATTAGCCTACTGTAGGCAATCATTATTAATATTCTTGAAATGTTATGAAATGTCCTGAGCCAGTAAATATCCTCCAGTAGCCTAGGTCTATTTTATCATTTGCTCATTTCCAAATTAGGACGTAGTTTCAATACAGGAAATGTATTGTCAGAAAAGACGTCATTGATTTCAAGTGCTGCTGGTAGCCAACGCAACAGAATGAGAGGCGTTATCCCTAGCACTTAAGGGAAACAGTCTGCGTGACAATGCATTGCATGACACCCCAAACTTCAGAAAATTAGGAACTGAGGAGTTTTTTTCTGTAAAACGCTTAGACTGTCACTTGTTGCATCTAAGCCCAGTCGCACCGTTTTATTCGACATATGATTGAACTCTTCGCAAAATAAACTAGGCATTACAGCCTAGACATCCTTGCGTAATATTTTACATTAGGCTAGGTAGGCTATACTTGCGGATAGCCTAGGCGAATTTGGGCGAGTGAGAAGCGCTATTTTCTGACAACCGGTTTATAGCATGTGTCGTATTAGACGCATTTTACGTTACTAAGTGCTTTGTTTGTGTAAACGGTAATCAGTTTGCACAAAATCTACCACAGCAGCGTTTCTTCTAGCTAATAATGTTACCTCCGAGTGGAGCTTTTTAGCTCATCTCCGTCTAACGTGAGTGAGTGAAAAGTTTTTTCTCACATTTGACAGGCGGACCTTATTTGCATAAAATCACGCTGATTGGTTGAGGGTTCTAGAGCTCAGCATGTAGAGCTCGTGAATGCTGGCTGCATAAGCAAATTTCAGGGATCTTCAATAGATTCACATTTTATTAATAAACCGAAATATTGCGGTTTACGAAAGTTTATTGAACCGTAGAGGGCGTATTGTTCGGTAACCGTAAAATACGATAACCGTTGCATCCCTAGCTCATAGCCTGAATATGGAGGGTTTGAATTCCTTTGCCATCATTGTGCACTTGAGCAAGGCACTTCATCTTAAACTGCTCGAGGGGAGACGGACGTTGATGTACAGTGATTGCTAGTTGACAAATGTAAATTGCTTTGGGTAAAAGTGTCTACTAAAAGTGTCTACAAAAAGATGTAAAAATATAAAGTCTGCATGGATGCAGGTGGTGTATATATACAATATGCATGAAAGTCGCATCATGTAGTTTGTTTGTTTGTTTATTGCCATTAGTCAGGCATCACGTAGTTGCTAGCCAGTTAGCAACCTAGTTATTTGGCAATGGGAAATTGGATTGCAACCAGCATACAGTTGTTACTAACTTAGGCAGGTATTCTCCCAGTTCCAAAAAAGTGCTAAACTCAAAGTGTTTCAGCCTGCACTAAGCACTTTTTTGCACTTAAGCGCCTGGGAGCATACAGCCCTTAGTTATTAACTGCGCTTTAGGGAAACGGACCCCCAGCTATTGTAGGACAGTAGAGATATGATGGGGAAACTAGTGGGAGAGAGAGGTGAGGAGGAGAGACTGGAGAATGACCCCTAACTGGAAGCCAAACTCAGGGTCCTACAGTAAGTTTATGGCATGGGACTTTAAAAGTTTTAGTCATTTTATGTTACACTGACCTAATACACTTATAATACCAGCAGGGTTTTACGGAGAAATCCAGTGTAAATCAATCCATAGCCCTATTCAAATTCACCAAGTGCCATAGGTAGGAAAAAGAATAAGACAATTTGATACAACATAGGCCGAGCAGTGAACCGGCAACTAACACTAAGTGAATGTTTCATTTCATTATGTCCCATCAGTCAGCATTAGCAATTAGTTTGTTATTCGGTTAATGTAGCATCAAATTTTCTCATTCCTTTTCTTAAAGACAGCATTCAGGTACCTGGGACAACAGGGCTATTGACTAATTCACACTGGAGTTCTCCTTTAAGTGTTACAGAATGAAGTCACGTTCCTGTAAAGTCCAAAGCACACTGGAGAAGTAACCACTGTTTCATTCAGTATTATTTCAAAATGATTTGTCAGGTTTGAGTTGCTGTCAATCTGTCATGTTCAGTTTGCCCAATATAAAGACCCTTTGTATCATGAAAGTTATTACGAGTGAACACACACACACACACACACACACACACACACACACACACACACGTTTGGTTTAGCACGGTGTGATGAGTAGCTGCACAACACTTTTATGTAGAGACAGTTAGAATGAACAACACCACCATGCAGGCAAGCCTAAGGGTAAACTGTGAACAGGCCCTTGGAGTATTTGGAAACGCTGATGCTGAATAAAACATCGACCTTCTGCAGAATCTAAAAATCCGAAACTGTCAGTATATTATTTCCTTTGCAGAAGGCAGAGAGATTAATTTTTCATGAATTATCCACATATCACATGGTCTTGTCGTTAGGGCCCATTAGGTTAGCAGCGTTATTGTATCACCACTAATTTGTAGGTTGACATTTTAGTTGTTGTTCATTGTTAGTAAGCTCGGAGCTATAAAATGAAGGGATGAAGGGGTGCCTATCGCAAATATAAATTCAATTGCTTTGCAATTGAGGAGGAGGAGGGGGGGTCCATTTGTAAAAACGGATAATAAGTTTAATGCAACTTAAGTGGATGGTGAATGATATTTGCCTATATTTGCATTTACTGTGTTTCTGTCCATAGACATTGTCCTGTGATTGTCCTTCCCTTGATTATGTTCACATCCTTTTTGATGGATCCATTTTGATTCATAACACACAGGCAAGGTAGCTGCCAATATGTATATATTTTTGATTAATTGGATTCATATATTCTAGGATTTTAAAACGGTTGCTGCAAAACTGCTAAAATATTAACACCTTCAATTTAGCAGCCTAAAATTATACATTTATCCCTTTTTTC
>JAODXP020000032.1:24804284-24811784 GCA_027497455.2 Sardinella longiceps | reverse complement strand
GGGCTTTGCTGGTCCAGCCACCCGCTGACAAGCACCATCCACCATCCCAGACAGGTGATTTAGAACCAGGGGGAAATACATTACCTGGCCTGCGCTCTCTCACTCTCTCCACTCTCTCTCCACTCCTACCTTCCAGCCTTGGATGCCTTTCTGCCTCTCATGATATCTGTGTCATGTTAGAGGACTGCAACACTTATTTTTAACAACAAAACTGTGAAGAGAGAAGATTTTTGTTTATCAGTATTTGTTGAAAAAGACGGTACAAGGGGTTAACTTGATTGACAGACGCTCTGTCCAATCTCTGAGTTTGTATTTCGGGACAACGTTGGTCATGATTGGTGTGAACAGCCTTCACTCGGCAGGGCGTCTGCGCTCACGCTCGCTCTGTTCGGTGCGTTACAGTCGGGACTTCCGCATGATGGACCCCTTCCGCTACCCCCGAACCCCTCGCTCTCGCTCTCTCAAGCCACTGGTGTTTCCGGACCTTTTGGGCAAAGCCCAGGACGGGCAGAACCACCCGCAGGCCCGTAAGAGGAGAAAGGTATGGTCCAGATGTTTGTCTAGTGAACACACACAAACACACACACACACACACACACACACACACACACACACACACACACACAGGCATGCAGACAGAAGATAGAAGCCAGGAAAATGTATAGGATGACATAACGGGTGTTTTGTCAATTGATGGATGAAGTTATTGTCGCTTGAATTTCCTGTGTGATGAATAGAGTACTATCGTATCACTAATAATATTTGCAGATGCAATTCAACACTGCGCAATGCGACTTTTTAGCCGAAGTTAGCTGTCCGTTTCTGTCGCTCGCATTGCGTTGCTCGGTTAGATTCAGTGGAGGATCTCTCTGAATTGAGTGGCATATTTAACAAATCCAACGTAGACATGGAACCGTCACGAAGTACCGTACAGTACACGAAACCTTGTAGTCGCTTGCAGTCAGGACATAATCTGGATGGTTCTCTGAAAGCAGCTTGATCAGAAGTGTCTTGTGCTGTATCCCAGAGTACAGTACACAGAGAACTGAGAACTAGAGGAGTCCAGCAGGCATTTGACTGAAAGCAATGCAAAGTGTGTGTAATGCATATTGATTTATACACCGATCTGATCCAAATTAAGACACACCACCTTCACCTATGTGATGGGTACTAACTCACTTTCTCCTGCCTCTCTCCCTCTCTCTCTCTCTCTCTCTCTCTCTCTCTCCATGTGTAGATAAGGGTAATGGGGGCAAAGGGGTTTGTTTGCTATGTGGAGCTACATCCTGATTGCTTCTGTCAAGGCTAGAGTGTGTGTTTGTGTGTGTGTGTGTGTGTGTGTGTGTGTGTGCATGCAGGCGTGTGCAATTAATCAGATCGATGAGAGGCCAGTAGCCCTGTTCATGTCCCATCAGCCTGGCTCTTCCAACAGGCACACACACTCACACACCATACAAACACACCCTTACACATTTGCATTTGTCTATACACACTCTCTCTCACACACACACTAACACACATGTACACGTGCACACACACACACTGCTCCTCAAGCATGACAGGTGCCTGTAGTGCAACCCATTTACTCTCCCATTAGCAGCTCACATACACACTCACACAGCTGTCTATCTCTCTCACATGCACACTCACATGCGCGCGCACACACACACACACACACACACACACACACACACACACACACACACACACACACACACCCCGCAACCAGCCTCCCCCGCTCTGCCTCTGGGATGAGGACAGGGCAGAGTGTGAGTTTGAGAGTGTGAGTCGGCATTGGTGTGTGAGAGAAAGGATTGTGTGTGTGTGTGTGTGTGTGTGTGTGTGTGTGACTACCTTGCGATGACAGTTCAGGGTGGGAGAGAGTTCAGGGCTCCACAGTTGCTTTCAATCTCAATTGATTCATCAGCAGACGGCCCAAGTACTCTCTGGGAATCATTTAATCTACTGTAGAAAAAAAACACTCGCACACACACACACACACACACACACACACACACACACACACACACACACACACACACACACACTTCACCTCCCTGTGTGACAGTGGGTAAAGATGCTCTATAGGAAAAAAAACTCTTGAAGCAACTGAGCTCAGTCCAAAAAGTTCAGCACAGATCTACAGTTCATGTGTATTTGTGTGTGTTCTCTGGAGAGCAAAGAAAGCCATGATCCTCCTGCTGTTTTACTAAGCCTGTCTAGAATTTTCTTTATTGAACCTTTCTAGAACTTTCTTTAAATGTGTTTTTACAGTTCCATCTCAAAGTATATTAAGTAATGAAATGCAACAGAACAACAGAAAGCACAACAACAGTCATCTTGCAGAAACAGGGGTCACTGCTGGACTGTTAGCATACTCTTACTGTGTGTGGCTTTTGTTTTCACCTATGAACAGAATAGCATCCAAATCCTACCATTTTATGCATCAACTTTGGTGACCTCACTTTTGGTTGAACATATGCGGTTAGTTTTCTAGTCATTGATTTGGCAGGATGGTCATGGAAAGGAGATGGACAGATGGCCGTCGATGGCTGCAGTGATTTTTTTTTTTTAGTTTGTTTGTTTGTTTGTTTGTTTGTTTGTTTTTGGGGGGGGGGTATTCATCTTGTTGATTGTGTGTGTGCAAATGGCATTTTAAATCTTGATGGGCACTTTTAGGTGGTTGTTTGAGTGTGAGTGTGTGTGTGCGTTTGTGTGTGTTTGCTTGTGTGTGTGTGTGTGTGTTTCTGTGGGGGGTGTGAGGGGTGGCACCAGTGTTGGTAGGGAAGGCAGTAGGTTGTTCCTGGAAACACTCAAGCCAATGTCTCATGAATATTCATGGCGATTGGTCTGTGTCCTCCGTCTCCATGGCAGCAATAGCAGAGGCGACTGACGGTAAAGCGAGACCGGTTGCCGAGTACAGTGGTTCCCAAGCGCAAGATCAACTGGAGTCTGGAGAGTGATCACGTCAGAGAGAGTGAGAGAAAGGGAGAGAGAGAGAGAGAGGGAGGGAGAGAGAGTGAGTGTGAGAGAGAGAGAGATGTGACAAAGATTGTTGTCTCAGGCAGTCACTCAGTAGACGCTCATCAGAAATGCAAAGCAGGCAAGCCAACACTAATCACTTTAACGTCAGACGGATGGGGAATATTAAACAGACAAGTCAGCACCTGTGTTACAGCCTCATGCACTCAGAAACTTATTTATACGTACATAACAGACAGATGGATAGATAGATGAATACCAAACCACCTATTTTCCTTTCTCCACTTCTTCACCCTACTCCATTGGTCTTTCTCATTCCATCTCACATTTTTCTCTTTGGTCTTTCGCCATTACATATAATTTGAATTCATTTTTCTGAGAGATGCATTCCGTTGATCTGCAGTCTTCACTTCCCTTCTATACTGGACGGCGATAAAAGACTGTGAGCGACGTTGTTAACACACGGCATCTACATCTTCAGTGATTTAATGAAGCTGAACGTTTATGAGGGGAGCTCACAACCAGGGATCAATGGGTTGTGAAGTGTCTATAGCCATTACTAGTCAACGCTTGAATTCATCTTGATTCAATTCTGAAGCTTTAATAGCAACCCTCAGAAATACTAAAGAACACGTGACATGGAAACTGGCTTCTGGTTTAACTGCCCTGCACATGTTAAATGCTAAAGCAGATCATTTAATAGATCTATTGGATATTCTTATATTATATAATGTCCAATCAATCCAACCTACAATACGGTAGAATGATGCTTCTTAAATGGAGAGTTTCAATCCTCTATTGAGACTGGTAAAATCTCATTCAGAGCCATTGTACTGTAAAGCCAAGCCAATGCAACCTTTCAACTTGACCGCATTGCTTGTGTTACTCATTACAGTTGCTGCGTCTTTGTGTTGCTTGGCAACTACTTAGCCAAAAGAAATATATGACTTGGCAGATGAATGAATGAATGAATATTTACAAAGAGATCATTACCTTTGTTGTTGCTGGGCCAGGGTGAAGGTGAAGGAGGGTAAGGTGAAGATGGCAAACCTGGGTAAATTAAGCTGGAAGTTGTGGTAGGCCTACTGTAATCCTGATACAGTAATAGAAGATCCTGGTCTCCTCACCCTCTAAACTAAACAAAGCTAAAAGGCTATTCTATTAGCAGGTTTGCCAGGTTCTCAAGGTTAACCAAACCAAAGGGTTACATTTACATTTATGCATTTAGCAGAAGCTTTTATCAAAAGTGACTTACATTTGTCAGCTATCAATTGCTTCATGGCCAGTCTCCCTTAGAGCAACTTAAAGCTCAAGGGCACAAATGTGGCAGCCAGGATTCGAACCCACAACTTTCAGACTAACAACCCACTAGAGTCAGGCTCCTTAATCACTATGCTACCACCGCCCAGGTTAACACTTAACCCCTCAAACATTTGCTCACTTAAAGGGGAAAGCCGGCGTGAATCAACACGTAGTCCTACTGTTTTGTAGTGCCAAGCACTATTGTTAGCCACCTCAATCACTGGATTTCATGCAAGGCAGACTGAGATAGGGAAACGGCAGCTAACGTTAACAGAATGGGGCATTTCAAAACGAAAGCAAATCGATTAGGTTTCGTTTTTGACATGCCTCATTCAGTTAGTGTTAGCTGCCGTTTCGCAAACTCGGTCTACGATAAACACATTTTTATCATTGAGGTAGCTTTCAGTAGCGCTTAGCAGTATAAAACAGCAGAGCTAGTAGGTGTTGATTCACGTTGGATTATACCTTTAAGGGGTTTTTGGTTGTAGAACAACACCCCTTAGTTGTTTTGTAATTAGTGGAAATGATTAGACTTTTTCTTTAATGCAGAGGTTTCTTACCCTTCACAAAAAAACTGCTCAGTGCATCTCCTGGATGGCTAGTGGGTACAACACTTGTGTGTGTTCACTCCTCATATATCACTATACCCTATGCCATCCAAATTCATTTGGATACGAAAAAAATAATAGTTTGGTTTTTAAAAGACCCCTCAAAAAGTGATGAAAAGTTAAATAGTGTTCCTTTAAGATGCAGGAATACCTTTTTACTTCCAAATTAATTTGGAGGGGATACTAAAAAATGAATAGTTTGGTTTTAAAAATGATTCCTCAAAAAGTGATGAAAAGTTGCATAGTGTTGCTTTAAGATGCAGGATACTTTTTTTTTTTTTTGTACTTCAGGCCAGTTGAGTCTGAAAATACCGAAATAGATGTTGACAGTTTTGGAGTGTGCTAGTTTTCATGGAGTGTGAAGGAGGGTAGACATAGAATTGCTAATGATGTTTTGTATGACTCTTCGCCCAAACCTCATCTTGGTGCTTGGGATGCTGAAAATGTGAGGGTTGCAAATTGAGACCTGATTTGAATCTTCTTACAGCATAAGTGAATGTGTTTCCTGATGCATTTTTTAAAAAGCAGGGAATGCAAAATGCTGTTTTTTTGCCAGCAAAAGAGCACATACACTTCAGTGAGTGAAAGTTGATTTATGCCAGAAGCGTGTGCTTTTTTTGCATCTTTCTCAGATTAAATGGTTACCCAGCTCTTTCAAGAGTATGCTCTTGTCCTAATTCGTTAAATTACTTGGAATGCACTGACCAAGCACTTCTAAACTCTAGCACTTGCATCTCCTTATTAGCAAATGGCACTCCCAGTAGGCACTTACTTGTATTGTGTTGCAGCTTAATTGTTATCCCTCTTTTGTAAGTCGCTCTTGGATAAAATGCGTCTGCTAAATGCATAAATGTAAATGTAAAATGGTTAAATCCCAATGTCCTCCCTATGACCTAAGACCTTAAAGGAATAGACCACGCCTAGGTGAAACTTAGTCGTTTACCATATTGCCCTGAGTTGGATAGGTGAGTAAAAGTGTTTTTCAATCGGTCCAGTTGTTGTCCGTATCCAGAAGCAAAGCTTTAGCTTTAGCTAGCATAGTGCACTGTATTTGGGAGTTGCCACTTAGCCAGTCGTTCACAAACAGTCATAAATGAACTCAAGAATTTTTCTAATTTCATCTTTTGACCTGTACATTCAAATCGAGTACAAATGCCAGTGCCATTATCACAAAGGGTTTGCCTAGAACAGATAAAGTCCTGGGACTATATTCGGGCAAAGCACAGGCAAAGCACCGCTGATAGGCGCGAAGTCATCGCATCACCTGAAAACCATCAACAAAATGTGTCTTTGGCTCCACAGGTAATTGTTAAAAACATAAATACAATAAATACATAAAAGACACAGTTAATAAATACACAAACAACTCACAGTCACAATACAGAAGCAGCAGAGTATACAAATATGAAAAAGCACATTTTTAAAAGGAATAATATGCTTCTCTTTATTTCTTTTTACTTACTGAATCTCTAGACAGATGTGCAGAAGGGCAAAACTCTCATTTGTCTCTCACCCCATCTCTCAAACATCACTTTTTCTTTTCACTTTTCCTTTCTCACACTCTCTTTCTCTTTCTTTCTCCACACCCCATCTATCGCTCCCTTAAGAGTTTTCTGGGAACACTGTCTTTTCACGTCTGTCTGTTTCTGTTAAGCCATGCCCCCTCTCTTGAGACCGGACCAATCATCTTTCGTCATCATCATGTCTGTCACATGCCAAGGGTCTATGCGAGAAGCATGGCGGCCGGGGGTCAAATCATGCCAGCCCATCAAAGAACATAGGGGGTGTTTTTATTTAGTCCTGTCTTTGAAAAAGTGTGATGTTATCGACCAATCTAATTGTCATCCTTTGCAGCACATGATACTGTATGTGGCCAATCCACTACAATTGGGAAAACTTCACTGCTTAGTTATTGGCTATAACTAGGTGTGTGAGATGCCTTTCTAAAGGCATGTTTGGCGAATCACTTGATATAATCTTCATACCTTAACTAGTGTCAATTAATTAAATGCTCTGAAATTCAAAATAATCAAGTGTAACCCCTTTCTAACGGGTTCTAGCAACCCAGCACTGAAGAGATACACTAAACACAATAGACAACAGTGGCGCAACAGGATCCTACGGGTTCTCAGCGGTTGAGTGGTGAACTGGCTGGAATTCCTGTTACCTCAAACACAAGCTAGATGGAAATAGCATAATAATAAATGTACAGAATAATCAATTTAATAGCGGTGCCTCCACTGTGAAAATACTACACTTACCCTTGAGCTAGTGTATGCGTATCTCCTCAGAAATTAAAAGTATGGAAGAAAATAGAGCTAAACTAGTGTGTAAATGTCTGTTCAGTAAATGAAACAAAAAAAAGCATGCAATACACCCAAGTTATAGTTAACAATCAATAGTGATTATATTTATTAATAAGAGGTATTAATAGTAATAGCAAGTATCATTTATAAAAATGCCTCAGAATAATACAATACTATGAGTACAAGGAATACCCATGGCAGAAACAATTAGCCTAATAAAAGCTATACAGCTATACCTAAAATGCACAGTAAATGTGAACATACACAATGCATGAAAACAAGAAAAAGAAATTAGCGCGCAG
>JAODXP020000032.1:24791784-24794284 GCA_027497455.2 Sardinella longiceps | reverse complement strand
TGTGGTTGGGGGGGAGTTCTGTCTGTGTAGTGTTGTGAAAGCAGTATGGTGCTGTAAGCAGTTTGGCACATTTTACAGCAGACTTATTTATTTGTGTGTGTGTGTTTGTGTGTGTGTGTGTGTGTGTGTCTGTCTGTGTCTGAGTGCACACTTGTGCCAGTGGAAGTGTCTGCATCTGTGATGTCACTGTGTGCCTGTGTGTGTGTGTGTGTGTGTGTGTGTGTGTGTGTGTGTGTGTGTGTGTGTGTGTGTGTGTGTGTGTGTGTGTGTGTGTGTGTGTGTGTGTGTGTAAAAAGATAGATAGAGAGAATGATGTGTGTGAGTGTCTGTATGAGAGAGAGAGAGAGAGAGAGAGAGAGAGAGAGAGTCAGGCTGTGACTGCTCAGGTGTGAACGAGGTGTCCTGTTCTCATTAGCCACTGGTGCAGCTGGGAGTCTGCAGTGTTCCCAGCATGCATTGCTCTCCTTACCCAGCATGCTGTGCAGCAGACCTAATCATGATGCTGTGGAATAATTACACCCTTCACCCCGCTGCCCTGTCAGCTCACAACTCTGCCTTCCATCCCTAGCTCTCTCTCTCTCTCTCTCTCTCTCTCTCTCTCTCTCTCTCTCTCTACCCCGCTGCCCTGTCAGCCCACAACTCTGCCTCCCATCCCTAGCTCTCTCTCTCTCTCTCTCTCTCTCTCTCTCTCTCTCTCTCTCTCTCTCTCTCTCTCTCTCTCCCTCTCTCTCTCTCTCTCTCTCTCCTTTCTCTTTCCTCTTCAGATATTCTCTCTCTCTTTCTCTCTTTCCTTCTTTCTTTCTTTCTTTCTCTCCTTCTCTTTCTCTCTCTTTCCTCAGATATTCTCTTTCTTTCTTTATTTCTCTCTCTCTCTCTCCCTCTCCCTTCCTGTCTCCTTTTTTCTTTCTCTCTTTCACTCTCTCTTCCCTTCTTTTTTCCTCTCTCTCCCCCTCTCCCCTGTACCCCAGTTTTCTGTGAGCTCCTGACAGCTTTGCCTTTGCTTCGTCCTTGTCACTTGCTAACTAGCTCTCTCGTTCTGTCTCTCTCTATCATTCTGTCCATTTCACACCCTCTCTCTCTCTCTCTCTCTCTCTCTCTCTCTCTCTCTCTCGCTCTCTCTCTCTCTGTCTCTCATTATTGTCTTTCTCTCCTCTTTTCTTTCACCTTCATTCTCCCCTCTTTCTTTTCTTGTTACCTCTGCCGAGGAGGTTATGTTTTTACCAGCGTTCGTTTGTCCATCTGTCTGTATTTATACAAAATAAGTTGAAAAGGAGTGTATCGGGTCAAGGAACAGATTATTCAATTTCAATATTCAAATTCAGAACAACGTTAGGAATTTATATTGCGAAGTTGTATTGCGTGAGTCACCATACTACCTTCGCTAACTGCCATCATCTAGTCGACAAAGCCACTGGTGTCCTGACGTGTTTAAGTGATGTCATCAACATTCTGCCTAGACTTCGCCAGAAGCTGCGTCACATCAATGGCTTATGATCACACTCAGAAAGAAAGCCAATGGTGACCAAAGATCATTATTTGTATACATGCTAACATATATCACGCAGTCGTGGGCAACATGGCGTGGGACAAGGAACGGATTGTTACGTTTTGTGATCCACAACACCTTGGTAGAATTTATATTGCATCTGTGACCATATGGCCTTGGCAGAGGTCTGTGCTCTCTGAGTGCTTTTCTAGTTTATCCTTGGTTAAGGTTTCTCCCTCTGTCTCTATTCCTTTCCTTTGTTTCGCTCCTCTGTCCCTTTCCCCCCCATCCCTGCCTCTCTCTTCCTCTCATCCCCTTATTCCTTTCTTTCTCTTCGTCTTCTACCTCACCTTAACCTCACTCTATTCCTCTTTGTGCCCCCATGGCTCTTCTCTCCTTCTCTCCGTCTGTACACACACACACACACACACACACACACACACACACACACACACACACACACACACACACACACACACACACACACACACACACATCAATCCCCCAGTGTTTCCTGTCTGACCCTTATTCTTTCCCCTTGTCTCCATTTGTTTCTCCCTGTCTCTGGACCCTCTGTCTGTACTGCCATTCTCCATTAACTCTGTCTGTACTGCAATTCTCTGTTCAATCTGTCTGTACTGCAATTCTCTATTCAATCTGTCTGTACTGCCATTCTCTAAGCCATCTCTGTCTGTACTGCCATTCTCTATTCAATCTGTCTGTACTGCCATTTTCTATTCAATCTGTCTGTACTGCAATTCTTCATTCAATCTGTCTGTACTGCAATTCTCTGTTCAATCTGTCTGTACTGCAATTCTTCATTCAATCTGTCTGCATTCAATCTACTGCCGTTCTCCATGCCATCTTAATCTTCTTTTCTGAATGTCCTGCATGTGTAATGCATCATTTTTCATATTCAGTCAAGCCTCCTGTTGTATTCCTTTATCTTTCTATCTCTATCTCTTTCCGATTCTCTCCCTCACTCTCTTTTTTCTTTTGTCTCTCTCTCCCCCT
>JAODXP020000032.1:24786784-24789284 GCA_027497455.2 Sardinella longiceps | reverse complement strand
CTTTTGGCCTGCATGGTGCATGTACTCCATACTCTTGGTGGTGTGATGCACATAAACGGCGGCCTGTATTATTCCAGCACTGCTTAACAGTTTCACAGTTTTGGGGGGATGATTTATTTTCCTATCAATTAGGGGGGCTGAGATGGGGGGGTGGGTAGCTGCACACTCTTTACTTTTACAACACTGCAACCCCGATGAAGGCTACTTGCCAAAAATGTTGGTTAATTAAAATTAATTTTGAAGAAGGTGAAGCTACTTTTCCTTAATTGATACTTTTCTAGTCAGCCAGCCCCTTGCACAATGACTTAATTCAAATTAATTTTGAAGAAAGTGAAGCACTGTTCCTTAATAGATACTTTTCTACTCAACAAGCCCAATAACAGAAGACAATGCACTATTTCTTGGGGAGCACTAACTGGAGGAGGGGCAGGTGACGCTTTTCGGGGAGAGACTGATATGAAAAGCACCCGTAATGTTTAATGTCTCATCTGTAATGGGGCTTCATCCAAGCATAACACTCCTCAGATCCTTCAATCCTTGTCAGCTTTACCATATTATACTATAGCACCCAGAGCTGGAGAGCTGGAGCATGTAGATGAAAGAGGGGGAGAGGCTGGTTCTTGTCCCCAGCAGAGTGGCTGGGGAACCTGTGGTGACGTGAGCCCTGGTCCTCTTTGATTAATGGTTCCCATGGAGCGCCCTGGCTAACAGAGAGGACTAATTAAGATGTGGTTTGTTAAGACAAAGCCTGCAGACCTGATGGATGACTCAGAAGCAGATGAGAGGACTTGAGTTTTTCAGCCTAGAGGTGCAAGTGTAAGATGAGAGAGGAGAAAATTTGAAGTTTCGAGTGAAAAACTTTGGACGCACTGAAGGTGCAGCTCCCACCGTGCCTGAGAGAGCAAACGCTTGTGTCCAGATTATCTCGACAGCCAATCAGATTCCATAATTTTTCTTGAAAGTTGATTGGCTAAAGCAGTGTACAACTTTGCCCATGCTTTTATGTTTTAAGTTTCTCATAGCTCAGGAACAAGACAGGATTGAAAGGTATAGGAAAATGTATTTTTGTAAAAATTCAACAAAATGTATATTACTTAAAGACCCCCTCTGGCAAAAAACAAGATTTTTTTCTTTTTAACATATTTATTGCAAGTGAAATTATGGGAAAAAAAATATTGATAACGCCATCTCTAGAAATATTTTGATTGAGTTCTCAGCTTTGCCAAACATTTGGATCATTGATTCCCGTATAGTTGCCGTCATTAATATGGCCCACCAATCAAATCCCAACAAACAAGTGCAGCCTGCTAAGTTTAGCCTGGTGCAGCCTTGTAAGCTTATTCATAGGCTAGGATTAGGCTACCACCAAATTTAGTCACTTCATTGGCGAAATTCACAGGTTTCTAAGCATAATAATGGCTTTATATTGTATTTAACATCTGGAATATCGACCTAATACGTCTTTCCCTACGTGCCCTTGGGAAATCCAGCAAATTCTTCAGCAAAGGGCTACTGTAGGGTGATAACTTAGAATTTTAGAAACTATAACTGTATTTATTCATGAGTGGCACATCAATCCCCCCTCTTCCTAATATTAATTCATCGGTTTCTGGTGCTGCTCTCTGAAATAGGTGCAATATAAAGGGATGTGTATGTAGTCGCTACTAGAAAAGTGCACATATTTCTCCTCATTGCTAACAGCTGTGTTGTAGCGCATTCATTCATGCCCTGTTATACCCTACATTTCCTCAACTGAAAAAAAAAAAAAACCCGTAACCCTCTGTTCCTGCTGAGCATGCACACTCTGTGTTGTTCTGTATGAAAACGCAGCCGAGTATATTTACAGTATCGTAGCACAATTAAATGTTGGGTTCAACTTCAACCCCTCTGTGGTAAATTGGTCGTTCATTTAAGCTGAGAGTTCACCTTGAAGTGAGTTATATCCAGAACATTCTATGCCCCAAAAAACGACAACAAAAAAATGTGTTTGGGCAAGAAAGGTCTTTTTGTCCTATTGCTGAAAACTGACGATGGGAAATAAGACCAGCACACCTGCCAAGGGTTGCAAAAGGCTCAGTTGAAAAATCTTCCAAGACAAACCAGAGATTTTTTCTTTTTTTCAGCTTAGGGATGGGATGTCTTTCTTTTCAAAGTGCCAGTGTTTTCTCTTATGTGAGGTGTTGGCCCTGGCAGCTTCTCTACCTGTTGAACTAATGTTCTTGTGAGAGTGTGTGTGTGTGTGTGTGTGTGTGTGTGTGTGTGTGTGTCTGTCTGTCGTTATTGAACCTGACGTTTTCTTAATCATTGCCCTGACTCAGCACAGCTTCAAGGTTAAAGTGCAATTGCAGGAGGCTTTACACACACACACACACACACACACACACACACACACACACACACACACACACACACACACACACACACACACACACACACACACACGCAAACCACCATTAGGATGTGACAGTGTTTTTATCAAAATGGCAACAGCTGAAGCTAA
>JAODXP020000032.1:24774284-24776784 GCA_027497455.2 Sardinella longiceps | reverse complement strand
TATAAAAGGGACTTTATCTTCCAATGGGAAAAGTTTCCAGTACACTATTGGAGCACCCACACAAGAACCAGTGTGTCTGTCACAGCCACAGTCAAAGCACCTTAGTTCAGAGAGTTTTTGAGTTCAGAGTCTGAATCCAAACCGCTGTTAACCACTGTTTAATTCATCCTTCTTCTATCTCTCTCTCTCTCTATCTCTCTCTCTCTCTCATTCAGGAGGAACAGATGAAGGCTCACGAGGCCCGTTACCGTGCCATCGCCTCCGAGCTTGCTGAGCTGCGCTCATATCCACCTGACCGCAAGGTCAAAGGTCGCGACCTTGAGGAGTATCGCCTGCGAGACGAGTACTTGGAGTTTGAGGTGAGAGACTGATTCATTTTTTTCTGCTCGACTTTTTTTCATTTTTACTACTGAAAACATCAAACTGTACAAATCTAATTGATTGATATTGTAAGCACAACTTCATAGTAAGACCACTTATGTCAGACCACTATGATCAACACCAAATATCACAACACTAAGCCAATGAGTTGCCAGACCGGATTCAAAAACAGTCGTCATGGCAGCCCCCATGTTTATGTGCGGAATAAGGTGGATTATGTGCAGGAAAAACACTCCCATCTACATTTAAATATCTGATTTAAATATCTGTTCTTCTTTTTGCATCTCTCATCCCTCTCTTCTATCCATTCCTTCTTGATCTCTCATTCCTCTCTCTAAATATGTATCTCTCTCTCATCCATCCCCATCTCATCACTATGTGTTCTCTTGCTCTCTCTCTCTCTCTCTCTCTCTCTCTGTCCCCTTCTGTCTCTCTCTGTCTCCCTCTGTTCCTCTCTCCCTATCCTCTCACTCTTTTTTTACCCTGACCATTTTCTTTCCCCATCCCTCCCTATATCCATCCATCTCCCTGTCTTCCCCCTTTTTCCTCTCGATCCATCCATTCCCATGCCCCCCCCCCCCCATTAGAAAACGCGCTACAGCACCTACATGATGCTAATGCGTGCTAAGCTGCGCTGCGGCGAGGAGGACCTGTCGGTGTTCGAGGCGCAGCTCCTGGAGGACGGGGGTCTCCAGCGCACCCACTCCAGCCCCACCCTGGCGGACTGCAGCCTGGCCAGCAGCATCCGGGACCCCCCTAGCAAGGCCAGCGCCGCCACCACCACCACCGCCGTGGACGTGACCGAGATCTGCGCCGCACCCGCCGCCTCTGGCGCCACGGCCGCCGCTTCCGCTTCTGCTTCTGCCTCTGGCGCTGCTGCTGCTACCGGTGGCACCGCTCCCTCTGGCGCCGCCCCGGTGGCCACTACCGCCACTGCTGCCGCCAGCAGCAGTAGCAGCAACAACAACAAGCGCAACGAAGGCCAGAGACACAGCTACCGGCAAGCCGTGAAGAAGTGAGGGAGGGGTGGGGAAGGGGAGGGGTTGGGAGAGCAGCGATGTGGTGAGGAGAGGTGCATTATGGGTAGTCGCCAGCCTGCCTGCCTGCCTGCCCCCCTCCTACCCCCCCCCCGCACGATGGCTTTTTTCATTTAAGAGGAGGATAGAAGGAGGTGAGAGGAGGTGATGGAGCAGAGGGGTTGAAGGAAGGAAGAAAGGGAGGGGGGCAGTTGATTGATGGAGGAGTGTTTTTTTGTTTTGTTTTTGTTTTTTGTTTTGAGACTCTCTGGCCCCCTCTCTGGTTCCTTGTGGCCTCTTTTGGCTCTCGGCTGTTGTGCCCGTTTGGCCCGGTAGGCATGGTGACCCGGTAGGCATGGTGACCCACAGCCCCTGGACTCGGCGCAGACGCTGGGCGACACTGGAGACACCAGGTCGGGCACGGAGAGCTTGCAAAGCATCATGGGATGAGGTTTTTTTTTTTAGGGTGAGAAGGAAACAGACGAGGAAGAAGAAGAAGAGAGTGAAGAAAAGAAGCGGGAGAAGAGGAAGAGTGAAGAAGAGAATGTGTTCTAAAGCGAAAAACTGACATGCCGGAAGTTGACACACACACACACACACACACAAACACACACTCACAGAACCACTTACACATACAAAACATACACTTTCACAAAGACTTCTTTTCACATCCTTTATTTCAAGGACATCTTGCTGTTTTTCCACCACTTTACTTATTTGGGACCAAACATCTCATCCCTCTCAAAAACATTTCACCTCCAGTGAGGACCGATGACTCGTCCACGGGCTCATCCACTGGAGTTTACTCTAGGCACTATATGACACGGATTAGGAGATTAGGTTTATTTGGGATTGTGTGCCACACTTTCACCTGGGAGGAAAACAAAAGGTCGAGGGGGCAGTGGAGGAGCAGTGGTTACCACGGTACCCACCTAGGTAAAGCAGGGTACAGCATATTTCACATTCCATGGCTAAGGGCCGGCTAATCACATGACTCGCATGCGTGGTGTGCGTGTGTGTGTGTGCCCGAACTCTACTGTACTGTGCAGTGTGTGTCACCTGTTTTGGGATACGCACACAAGAGTGTGGCATCATCACACTAC
>JAODXP020000032.1:24721784-24771784 GCA_027497455.2 Sardinella longiceps | reverse complement strand
CACGTCTGAGGATGTTGAGACAGTGGTGAAGAAAGGTGATGTTGCTGTTGATGACTGAAGATGGCTGAACACTGTTCCTGATGGCGATTATGTGGAAGGACATGAAGACGAGGATGATTGTTATTTTGACGATGATAATCTTCATGATTGCCAATGTGGTGATGATTATGATAATCATAACCTAAAGTGATAAGCCACCATTTTAGGAAATACACTCATTTTCCACCCCCCCTCGAGTTAAACAGTTGATCAGATCTTACCTTTCTCCAATTCATCCAGGCATTCTCTGCGTCTGGCGGAAACACTCTCAACTCCAGCCTAGCATAGATCATTGAATCAGGTTAGACCATTAGCATCTTTCCTATTATTCCTATTGTAAGACAGACAGAAAATTAAACATGGTGGTTTTCTAGGCTGATATGACATGGATATATTCACGTCATAGCACAGAAAATCAACACGTTTAATTTTCTGTTAGTTTTGGTACAAGCAGTAAAATATAGTTTCAAGTTTTAATTGAGGAAAAAAGCTCAGAATTCTTATTCACTTTTGAACAAGATGGTAATAGGAGAGATGCAAACAGTATAATCTCATTTAATTATGTAGGCTATACTATATGTTGGAGCTAAAAGTGCTACCGTCATCAAGGAATCAAAGATGACTATTCGTCATATGCATAGGATTACTGGTGTAAAAAAAATAAATTATTCTTGTATTGGGGAATGTCTTGATGAACTGGAAAAAGTAACTGAATTGTTTAACATGAGGAGAGGTTGTAAATTAATGCATTAACCCAAATGCTGGCATATCGCTTTAAGACAGCAGAAGATGGTGACTCTTTTCTGGCCCAGATTAAATCCAAAGCCTGCGTAAATCAGCACAATCAGCATGGTGGTCTTGTTGGAGAACCGCACCAGACCGCTGTGTACTACAATCCCACTGATGAAGATGCTGAACACACACCCATACTCTCACTCTCTATCTCTCCCCCTCACACACATACAGTCTTCTTCTTTGAATGTGTTCGCTCCTCTAAATGGGGATGTTTGTTTGGGGCAGGGCAGTATTGGATGCTCTATAGAGAAGAACTGGAAATTCCTTCTATCTTTGTACCCACCAATGCCACTTCTCTCTGTTTTTCGGCCTTCTCTTTCTTTCTGTATCCTTCCTTTTCTCGTCCTCATTACATAATTGTCTCTCCATCTATAAAAGGGTAGAGTCGTTTTGTTTGTTTGTTTTGGCCTTGCTACAACAACTCTTACTTTACTTCAAATAACCTTCAGCCCATCATGCATGTGTGAGACACTGTTTCGGTCGAGCCTACTATGCTTTCCCTCTTTGCTTCAGTTTAGTGCTTTTCATTTTGGGCTACTGGGAGGCAATATTGACTCGTTTGGGTGAATGAATTTCCAGAGTGCCAGATGACCTTACCGAGCATGTGCCGCGGCTATAGAAGAAGAGCCACCTAGTGTGTGATTGCTGAACCAGGAGATATTTTTTCTGCCTCAAAGGGTCCCTTGCCACCAAATCTCAATGTATTATTTGTAGAATCAATTTCTTGTAATAATGTTTCAGTTTTTCATTCTTTTTTCTTCTACTTCTTCTTCTTCTTTTTGTGAGTATGTGTCGCTAAGCACTCTGGGTTCTTAATTCTCTCTTCCCTCTGTGACATCATAAAGCAGCTGCAGGGTCTCCATGGCATCCATTCCGTTTGCATGGAAACCACCTGGCCACTGGTTCAGCGCTGTGCTTCTGAAATGGAGACAATTATGACATGGCATCTGATCCATTTCTTGCCAGCATCTTTGAATGTGACAATGTATATATCAAGCATGAAATATTACAATCGGCTTTCCTTTGTGTTCTGTTCAGTGTGTTTGAAAAAAACAAAAACAAAAAAAAGGCTAATATATTCCTATTCTTTGTTTTGTTAATGTCACGTTTTGATTATTGGTCTGACTTTGGGGATGGGAGCAGGGGGAGTCTGCTATTAAAAAAGCTGTTTTCTATGCTTATTTGTCCTACACCATGCCGACAATGCACTTAATGACTGTGACATGATGTTATGTTCCCAGTGTTTTGTTTTTGTTTCTTTTTTTTGTTGTTATTTTTATTTATTTATTATTTGTTTCAGTTTGGCCACCAATGAAATGTGTTGAGCCTTTTTGGTTTTGTATGTTTCAGCATCCTGGCTCTATAATAATTTAAAGCTTGTAAAAACTGACTTGTTTGAGAAAGACTTGTTTGTATATGAGCTTTTTTGGGGGGGAGGCATAGAAAAAAAGTTAAATAAAAATATAATTGTACAACCCATTTCTGAATCATTACTTGCCTAAGTAGTCATTTGAATCTAAATGAGCATGTAGACTGGTTATGAATACAATGCCATATGAGTCCATGTTAGACAAATTGCAGTTAACATTTTGCATGCTAACGGAAGAACATAAACCATGGTTAGATGAGGGGCCAGAGGAATGTTAATGAAATGTCTGACATACTTTTAGTGTCACTGGATGCAAGAATGAATAGAGCAGGGCTAAACAGGGTTTAAAGTCACAACATTGTTTAAATACCTTCATGATTCAATCCTTTCCTCCTCTATTCAGGTAGGATTGAGGAATCTCAGACCAAACATTCTATTTCAGACGCAAAGACACCCCACCATGTGCAGAGGTGATGTTGACAAGTTGCCCCCAAGCTGAGGGTGTGTGTGTGTGTGTTTTTTTTTTTCACGGGTCTGAATTATCTATATCATATAGTCATTCATGCCCCCTCAGTTATAGAGGAAGAACATAGCCGGATAACTTCCCTATTTGAACTGCTGCCCCCATGTGGATGTTTCAGGGCAGTACAAACACACTGGCACACAGATTAAAAAGACACCTTTGTCACAAAGCAATAACACAGTAAATAGTGCAAATAGGGAATGAAGATTAATTGGAGTTATATGCTCTAAATGGACTTAAGGAATGGAATGACTAGTGAAATTGTTTACTCTTATGTTGGTCCCCACATCAGGGCTGTTGCAACAGGACAAGAAAATAAGGAAATTGCCTTGCTTGGGCCCTAGGCTGAAAGGGACCTCCAAGACTGACTGTTTAATCATAGTTTAGTTGACAGAGTTTGTCAATACAATATGACTTTAGGCTGGAATTAGACAACTGTAAATTAAACACAAATAAATACATTAATGAAAGATGCTTGATGGTTACAATGTGGTTCATGTAGGCTAGCTGTTTATGGAGGGTGAAGGATCTCCATGTCCTGTTAGGGCCCCCTATGTACAGTGAAATGGCCTTGTCTGACATTGATCTTTCTATGCTCAAGTAAAATTAATTCACAGCCTTCAAGTTTTGTAACGAAGGTCCTTCCTTATTTTTCCAATTTTGTATGCATTTTTTTTGTTGGCCTATAGCCTATGTTTTGATAACCATATCTCTGTGCTCTTTCATTTCTTTGCCATGCCAAAAAGCATGCATTAGAAAGTCATCAAATAGTCCTGGGTTACACTTTAGACATTAAACTGATAAACAGCTATTGAAGTTATTTACAGGGCCTATTTTCCTAGTAGGCCTAAACTAGGCCTATAGACTACTCTTGTGATTAATTCAAATTATTAGGCACAAATTCTCACAGTTGATTTGTTTATAAGTGGCAGACATTTCTTTCATTTTGATGGAATGAATGACATCTGGAATGTATGAAAACAACAATAGCCTATTTAGGAGGAGCATTGGAAAACGGTGATCAGCATCAGCTAGACCACTCGGTCATTTAAAAAGTGCAATGCAAGGTGCATACTGTAAGATCCTCATTAGCAGACAGAAGCAGCCAACACCCAGCTATTTTAGGCCTATAGGGCTTTTCATATTGTGTTATTTGGTTTTAAACAAAGTATTTTAATAGCGTATAGTTTTCTTTTTATGCACCATTTAATCCGTTTTGACGGGTTTAATCACTGACACCTAAAATATGCCTTGAAGTTATTGGATAGGCACTAAAATATAAAATAAAACATAATAAAAATAGTTGATCGCCATCAATATTGGTCGTCTAAAAATGGTGATGGATAACAGCACTGAAAATGAAAACAAAGGTTGCCTACTATACCTCTGTGTATCAACAATGTTTGCCGCAGTAGCCTACCTACTAGGGATGTGAGCGCAGAAGGATTCTGGAGTTGCGCTGACGTCACGTATAGCGGAAAGAAAAGCCCACACTGGCGCGCTGGCGCACAGATGTTGCCTCAGCTGGTAGCATCGGTATTCGTGAATGATCCTTACGCTACGGCTTTTTAGAACACTACATGAAACCACGAAGTCTACACATCCATTTTCTTCAATAGATGAATGAGTCAAAACGATGTAAACTCTATCTAGCTAGCCTATTCATTGTTATCGGACTACCTCGAGAGTGTCTTTACGGTAAGGCCGAGACAGTCTATCTACCGTCGACTCGGATCCGTCCGGTGGGCATCATGACAGACGACTGTAACAGCAGTCAATAAAATATAAGACTGTATCAAGTATAGGTGAGTAACTTGCCTATTACTGTCTTTTCTTTCGCTTACTCTCGTCTACTTGCATAGTGGCCTCTACAACGTAGGCAACTGAAAACCGAAACCATCAGCTTGGCATCTTGTGACGGACCTGTCATGTGTTCTTAAGTTGAGATCTACATGGCCGTTTCGAACCTGTTCCCTGTTCGCGAGGCTTATACATTTGAAACATTTGTAGCAAAAATTGGTTCATTATTAATCTGGCATAGCTGTATTCAAAATATGTCACGTTTTTTTTTCTTTTTTCGTTTTGTTTTGTTTTCCTCTCGAAATCATAACCTAAGGGCACTTTTAATCGTAACTTTCTCCAATCTTTGCGAAACCTGGCCTTTTCAACCGTCTAATACAAAACTTTTGGCTAAATTAGCAAGCACAAATAAAGTATTGCCAGGACTACTACCATGTCGCCCTCATGTCATTGTCATAGTCTTTTGTGCAAGCAAAAACCCACTGATGTTTCATTTAACACTCGTAACAGTGAGGCTTGATATCATTAGGCCTATATCATTGGTATGGCAATCAATATATTGGGAAATTTAATTTATTACATGATACAATGTATTGCATTATCTGGTGCTGCATGTTTTGGATACTTACTGTATGATACATTTTCATTAGGCCCTACATTATCTGAGGTCATTATGAGGCATGCCATGTACAGGTGTAGGCCTAAGCTCAGGGTGTGTCGCTCGAGTTCCCTTATTCTTATTTTTTCCTCCAGTGATTCCCGACACTAAAAAAGGGCCCCTGAAACTAGATGGCCATGTAGCCATAAGGCCCATGGCCCTTAGTAAAGTTTTGTCTGAGACTGATAACATTTCTGTTATAGGCCTACAACCACCAATGTATAGCCTGACTAGCCAGTTCTAGAGCTCTAGGCTAACCCATGTATGGTGTAGTGACAGCACTTTTTCAGCACCACTGTTGGGATTTTGTAGCGCTAACGTGTATTGGGTTAGGAGAAAAAAGAACAGCACAACTTTCAGTTGTTCCAGGAACACTGAAACACCAAACCACATGAAAGTCTCTGGACAGAGTTTTAACACACAGTGAACTTTGGTTAGGGGCGGGGATTGGTGGTCAGACAGTTTTCGCAGAATAACAGAGCCGGTAAACCAGATTTTAGTGGAATGTAGTGTTCAGTGAGTTACATTCAATAAGCCCTCAACTTCTGTGTGACATATCCATGGCCATCTATTGACACTGACACACACACAAATAAGAATATTTTAAAGCGATTACCATCAGGGATTTTCAAACTCACTGGACATAGAACTTCACAGGGCTCATACAATTTGTCCTGAGCTATTTTTGTCCCCCAGGGACAGTTCCTACTCTTTGCTTGGCCCCTTTGCTTGGAATTGTTTATGCTTTGGCCAACAAAATATTACTGGTAGATTATGCTATACTGTATGTCTCAAAGAGACATATCCAATGAGTGCTCAATCACCCTTGCAAATTTTCATCAGTCATTTTTAGGATACCTGCAGATACGCAGAGGCGGAACAATATTTGTAAATGTACTCCATTACTGTACTTAAGTACATTTTTCAAGTATATGTGCTTCACTTAAGTATAAGTAAGAATTCTTTGTGGAGTACAAATAGCCAGACTATAACATAAAATGTATAGTATGACCATGATTGATAGACCCTTGGGTATGACGACTATAACTAAGAAGCTGATTCCAACAACGCTAAGCCTGCTCAATGACTCCCTGTCCACATTGAGTGCTGTGATTGACTAAACACTACCATGTCTGAATACAACCTAGAGTGTTGTGATTGACTAAACACCACCAATGTGTGAGTATAATATTATTATCAGGTTCTACAAAGCCTATCTGTTTCATCCAAAACAAAAAGCCAAAGTGCTATATTAAGCCTATCCTGTAGAGACCCTAACAAGACCAACACACACACACACACACACACACACACACACACACACACACACACACACACACACACACACACACGATCAAATACAGACACAAACACTGTCCTGCCAGGGTTGTGTGTGATTGTGTATGTGCGGGATGCTTGTATTTCCTACAGGTTAAATGATCTTATCTTATTGTTTGATCGTTGTCAGGTTTAGGCTACTAAGATGGAGGGACCGACTTTGTTCGGTCAGAATCAGACCTGTGGATTATGGAAGATGATGGACAACCTGGGAACTGGCGCATTTGCCCATGTCTACTTGTATCAAAACATGGTGAGCCTTATGCTGTGTTCATGTTGACCAGTGTTTAAGTGAAGATGACCTAGACTTAGACTAGCCCTAGACTATATCAGATCGTGCTAGCTTGTTGATCTTTTTTTAAACCTTTAAGCACATCTGGTTTTTCACGCCCTTACGCAATTGCATGGAATATCACAGATTAGGCAATATACAGTGGTCAGTGGTGTTAGTGGTTTTCAAAGCAGTCTCCAGAGGATCTTCAGTCATTTTGAAATTTTCTTAGGAATCACTGTGTTTGGAATCAGTGTGTTGTAAAAGGTCAGCTTTGTCCTTTGAGTGATATATATTATATTCATGGCTGTTGTGGTTTAGAAACCACTGGAAGATGCCAGGGACTATAATAGTTGTGTAAAGTATGTTGTGTGTGTGTGTGTGTGTGTGTGTGTGTGTGTGTGTGTGTGTGTGTGTGAGTGCGTGTGTGTGTGTGTGTGTGCGTGCGTGCATGGGTGCTTGTGTGTGCGCATGGTCTGTTGTAGGAGACCCAGGAGAAGATTGCTGTTAAACTGTGTCGACTGGAGCTGACTCCTCGCAATAAGGACCGATGGAGCAGGGAAATTCAGATCATGAAAAAGTAAGTGGATTTTTTCATCTTTTGTTTCTCATGGGACTGCTTTCCTCCCCACACGTGTGCAGTGTCAAATACCTCAGAGTCCTACTTTACTGTCAATTGCAGACAAAGTCCAAGACCTTCTGCTCCCTTTCAAAAACAAAAGTGTTTTGTGTTTCTAAAAGTGGAGTCTGAAAATAAGAAGATGCGATTTGTTGGCCATTTGTTACATTATTCTAATGCATGTAGTACATGTGCATCAAGCATATCATAGTTTCAGCATACTCACAGTAATTTTGAAAAACTCTGGCATGGATACAATCCCATTTTTTATTAAAAAAATAAGAATTTGCTCAAGAAAGATGCCCAAATACTGTAACCTAGAGTGACATATTTGTATATGGCATCACCAAGCAGTGAGGCGTCATATAGAATGTTTTAGACAGCTTGAAGATCTTCTGTTGTTCTCATACCTCCTGACAGCTCTCAGCAACATCACACAACAGGACTATCGATTGATTCACACCAGATCGTCTAAGATACTCTGGATCTGACACCAATCAATGATAATAATTAAAATACTGTACACGCACGCACACACACACGCACGCACACACACACACACGCACGCACGCACACACACACACACGCACGCACACACACACACACACACATAAATACAAATAAGAAACAACATTAAATATAATTTGTGGGTGCCAAGTGAGAGTATTTCCTTACCCCTTGACGACATGCTGTAAATCTCCCAGATTAAACCACCCCAATGTGGTGACCGCCAGGGAGGTGCCGGAGGAGATGACCTGTATCGCCCTCAATGGCCTGCCACTGCTGGCTATGGAGTACTGCTCCAGAGGAGACCTGCGCAAGGTGTGTGTGTGTGTGTGTGTGTGTGCATGTCAGGGCCAATGTGGAGGGGAGTTTTAGGTTTAAAAAACAGACACACAAAAGCACAAAATATGCTTTAGGAGAATATAAATTTTGTGTCAAAATGAAAATAGAGTGATATGAGTGTGGTGTTGTTGGTTATGCAGATGCTGAGCAAACCAGAGAACAACTGTGGACTGAAGGAGAAAAACGTCCTGGACCTGCTGCATGACGTTGGTGGGCTATCTTTTGTGTGTTTGTTTTTGTGTGTGTACTGTATGTGCATACTTGTGTGTGTGTGTGTGTGTGTGTGTGTGTGTGTGTGTGTGTGTGTGTATGTGTGTGTGTGTGTGTGTGTGTGTGTGTGTTTGTGTGTGTGTGTGAGAGAGAGAGAGAGAGAGAGAGAGAGAGAGAGAGAGTGTGTGTGTGTGTGTGTGTGTGTGTGTGTGTGTGTGTGTGTGTGTGTGTGTGTTTGTCTGTGTGTGTTTCTGTGTGTGTGTGTGTGTGTGTCTGTCTGTGTGTGTGTGTGTGTGTGTGTTCTGTGTGTGTGTGTGTGTGTGTGTGTGTGTGTGTGTGTGTGTGTGTGTGTGTTTCTGTGTGTGTGTTTGTGTGTTTCTGAGTGCACATGTGTGTGTGGGCCTTGTCAAAGAGCCATCATATACACTGACCCTCACATAGTCCCCATCGTTGGTGATGCACCCTAGTAGTCATTTATAAAGTGTAAAGTGTCCACCATGCTTTCTCATTCTTCCTTCCTCATCCTTCATTGGCTTTGTCATCTGCAATCTGTGATAGGATCTGGAGTCCAGTACCTCCACGACAACAAGATCATTCATCGAGACCTCAAACCAGAAAACATTGTGCTGCAGGACGTCAGTGGGCGGGTAAGATAATATCATCATGATCGCCATGACTGTGAGAGCCCTCAGTTCTGAATGAATAAATAACAAGTGTGTTTGCTTGGTCTTCTAGTTAGTGCATAAGATCATTGACCTGGGCTATGCCAAAGACTTGGATGAAGGCAGCCTATGTACCTCTTTTGTTGGGACACTACAGTACTTGGTGAGTACTATCTTTTTTTCCCCTCTCTTGTTACACCTTTCCGGAAGAATATCTTCATTTTTGCTGTATTCCTTTAATTATATCAATGTTGTTATCATACCAACATTTTACAGCAAGTAGGTGAAGAAAAAATCTAAACAGGTTTGGTCGAGAAAAACTTCTGAGTGTGAAAGTGAAATAGGGCATTTCAAGAAACCCATGGTACATATCCTCAAACTGCACCTCTACACGAATAGTACCATATGCTTTGTTAGTGTGGACACAGGAAATACATGAATAGTTTTCATAGGACAAGGAAAGTTTATTTATTTAGCGCATTTTATACACAAAACAGTTCAATGTACTGTACAGAAACAAAATCAAAGCATGGTAGATGAAAAATATAAATGTGCTAAAATGTATTGTTTTCAATACAACCCCACACACAGTAACGCCAAACTCTGCCACTGCCACCGATGTATGGAGGCGACTCAAAATAGTTGAATTTGAAATGCCTTCATGGGGGGGCCCATGGCTCAGTGGGCTAGAGCGTTGTACCATTATTCCAGGGACCCGGGTTCGAGTCCGACTCAAGGTCCTTGAGTCCTTGATCCTATACCCCATCTCTCTCTCCTACTTGTTTACTGTCCATCTTTACATTGTCCAATCCAATTAAAGGCAAAAAGCCTCCAAAAATATCTCATCTCCACAATGCTGTCGGAGCGAGTGTGCAGCCGCCTAAAGTGTATAGAATATTCCGGTAAAAGATGTATGGAAAAGTCTGTTCTCTCTCTCTCTCTGTGTGTGTGTGTGTCCTCAGGCCCCTGAGCTGTTTGAGAAAAGGCCGTACACAGGCACTGTGGACTACTGGAGCTTCGGCTCCATGATCTTTGAGTGCTGCTGCGGGTTCCGACCCTTCCTGCACAACTTTGAGCCAATGCAGTGGTATGGCACAGCACATAATGTAGCCTCACAGTCACAGTACATCTGCGTAAGCCTCCCACCATGTCTATGTGTAGAGTTGCTACAGAGCCCTCCATGTATTACACTTATTATTAAGTTGTTTGGGTTTTCACATTACCAGCAGCACAAACCGGCATGTGTGTTCGTACAAATATATTATGTAAGTGTGCATGAATATACTGAATATACTGTAAGCATATACTTTATGAGTGTATGTATGTATGTATGTATGTGTTATGTATGTATGTTCCGTATGTATGTGTATTTATTGTGTATATACTGTGTATATACTGTATGTATGTATGCATGATGGTTGTACTGTTGGTATAGATGGCTTATACACTCAGTATAAATGACTTATACAGTTGGTATAGATGGCTTATACAGTTGGTATACAATAGATGGTGGTTTTGTTTGTCCTAGGTTCAATAAAGTGAGGAATAAGGAGGGCAAGGACCTAATGGCTGTGGAGGACGAGAATGGAGAAGTGGTGTTCTCCACACATCTACCACAACCCCACAACCTCAGCAGGTGATTTAAAAGAAAACTCGAGTCATTTTTAACCCATAGCTGGAAAATAAACGTAGACTGTCTATTTGTACAACATAGACTGTTTATCTACTGTTTGAGTATGTATTGTATCGATTGTACAATGTGTATGTGTATTTATGTGCGTATGTGTGGGTGTTTGTGTATTTCTGTGTGTGTGTGTGTGTTTGTGTTTGTGTTTGTGTTTGTGTGTATTTCTGTGTGTGTTTGTGTGTGTGTGTGTAGGATTCTAGTAGAGCCTTTGGAGAATGTGCTTCATCTAATGTTGCAGTGGGACCCGGTGGAAAGGGGGGGTCAAGTGAACCCCGACACTAAGAAACCCCGCTGCTTTGAGCTGCTCGACCAGCTACTCAACATGAAGGTCTGACAGCTCGCAATTTCAGAGAAGTTGTTATGTCTGTGTGTGTGTGTCTGTCTGTGTACAAAATAACTCAAAAAACATTGCACGGATTTGGATGAAATTTTCAGTCAAAGTATGTATTGGGACAAGTAATGACTGATTCAGTGTTGGTGGTGATTGTTGATGCAGAACACACTGGAATTTGTATTGTGTCTGTGACCACATTGCCTTGGCGGAGGTCTGCACTCTCCAAGTGCTTTTCTTTTTGTTGTTGCTGTTGTTGTTGTTGTTTTAATGATTCGGACTGGACTTGGACTGGAACACTGGGGACTGGAGACTGGACTTGCACTCGAGGTTTATTGTCTTGCCTACATTACTGCTCTCTTGTCTGACCTTTACTCCATCTGTTCTCCCTTGGAAAGGTGGTACATGTGTTGAATATGGATGTATTCACTACTGACCTTTGACCTGTCTGTCAAGGTCGTTCCCTTGTTGAATATGAATGACTGACCTTAGTTCTCCTGTTCCCCGTAAAGGTGGTGCACGTGTTGAATATGAGCACCGCTCGTGTTCACTCCTTCCAGCTGTCTGTCGACGAGAGTGTGAACAACCTTCAGAAGCGCCTGGAGGCGGAGACAGGCGTAGCAGCCGGCGATCAGGAGATCCTGCTGAAGGTCGGGGTGACCTTGGATCCGAGGAAGCCGGCCATTCAGTGCCTCACAGAAGGCCAGGTGTGTGTGTGTGTGTGAGAGAGAGAGAGAGAGAGAGAGAGAGAGAGAGAGAGAGAGAGAGAGGATGTGACCTAAGTGATTTTTTTCATTTCAAGTCCATTTTTTAATTAGCACCCAGTATATTCTAATTTATAGAACACCTTTTTGTGTTAGCTTTTTCTTTGCCTTAATTTTTTGCCGTCTTTCTCTGTTCTCTTACAGCGAGGCTGGGACAGCAACATGGTGTTCCTCTTTAACAAGACCGAGACCAAATACACAGGTCCTCTCAACATGAGACAGCCCTCTGAGAAGGTCAACGCTATCAGTGAGTGCCAGGGCCTGCTGGAATCATACAGGGTTGGGTTGTTGGGTTGTGCAAAAAACAAAACGAGCTTCTAAAAAAAGTGAAGGGATGTTGATGAATTCCTGTGGGAGAACCAGATGCTGCTGCACAGGCTTATTTTTTCAAAAACACAGTTACCAACCTAGTAGCCTGACATAGCCCGCCCATGATATGAATGTTCATCTGTATCCATGGTCTGGGGATGGTCTTCTGGGGCGGGTTTACTTCGGTAGAGAGGCAACCGGCCAAAAGCGAAGCTGATTAGACGAGCTGTCCAATCGTTTCAACCCCCCCACCCCCCCCCCGCCCTAATAATCATGTCAGGTTAAAGAACCTCCAGACCATGAATACGGATGAACAGCAGTATTACGGTCGCGCTATGTCAGGCTACCAACCTAGTGCCAACCAACTAACTTCCTTTCTGGTTTTGGGAAAGGTACCTCAGAACATTGTGTCGATTCTTTATTATCATTTATTATTATTTTATATAGACTGTAAATAAATAAATAAGTCTTAGTCTCAAATTTGATCCTGCATTTGAAGTCCCTCAACAACAACAACAGCACACAACACATTAGATTTGCAGCATCTTACAGTGGATGGAAGCTCACTTCACTAAACACCACCAAACTGTAGCACCCAACCTGGGTGATGCAAGGCAGTCATAATGCGGCAAAATGTTCACCACACACACACACACACACACACACACACCAGCTTAAGGTGGATAGTGTGAGAAGCTGTCAACAGTCAGTATTCTGCTAATGTTTCCAGCCTGCTGTTACGCATCTGACAGTGATATTGCATCATCCTGTAATAGTGAGCTACACTGTGCTTTTTCTGACCCCCAAAACACACACACACACACACATACACTCACACACTCACTCACTCACTCACACACTCTCTCTCTCTCTCTCTCTCTCTCTCTCTCTCTCTCTCTCTCTCAAATTCAAATTCAAAAATTGCTTTATTGGCATGACCATAGAGAATTGTGTTGGCAAAGCATATTACAGACACATAACTAACTAACAAAAAGAAGCATTCTCAATATTTTTTTTTTTTAATTTTCAATTTGGCATGACTGTAAACACACAATTCAAGCTTCCACATACAGTACTCGTTGCAGCACTCTCTCTCTTCAATTCAATTCAATTCAACAAAGTCAATTCAATTCAACATCTCGCTCTCTCTCTCTCTCTCTCTCTCTCTCTCTCTCTCTCTCTCTCTCTCTCTCTCCCTCCCTCCCTCCCTCACTCCCTGTGTCTGTCTGTGTGCAGTGCTGGAGCCAAAGCAAGAGAAGCCTGTTGTGTCTCTGAAGAAGGCCTGGGCTGAAGCGGTGAACTACATCGGCCGTCTGAAGGACGACTACAGCTGCCTCTTCCAGGGCCAGAGAGCCGCCATGTGAGCTCAGCCTCTCTCTCTCTCTCTCTCTCTCTCTCTCTCTCTCTCTCTCTCTCTCTCTCTCTCTCTCTCTCTCTGCTTTTGGACAAAGCTCATAAGCTGTTATAGTTTTACTTAAATTTGACTACAATACTTAATCTTCAAACATATCCAGGCTTCCTAGGTCGGGTGCAGTAGGGCTGTTTGATTATGGAAAAAAATCATTATCATTATCTCGATTTTTAAGTATTGAATTAAGTATTAAGTGTTATTATATTAAGTGTTTAAAACTATGATTATTCAAACAATTATTTTTGAGTTTGCAGTATTAAGAGATTTGAATCACAGAACAAACTTAAAAGATACGCACACCAGAGCTCCCTTTTGTGGTGTAATGTTTTGGACATTCCCGTCCTTTCTCTTACTTTAGCTTGACCCCATTACAAAGGTTATCCTCAGTTGCTGGTACATTATTATACCTATTTTGTGATAAAAAAAACCCTCCTGTAACAGAAGTGTTGAGATCTCCAGATTGCGTCCAACTGACAGTGCCTCTCCTTGGCAGGTTGAGTCTGCTTCACTACAACTCCAGCCTGACACGTCTCAATGATAAAATGTTCGCCCAGGCGCAACAACTCAAGGCCAAACTAGACTTCTTCAAGAGCTGCATCCAGTATGACCTGGAGTACTACAGTGACCAGATGCACTGTGGGATATGTAGGCCATATTCTTTTCTTCTCTTCTCTCATCTTATGTCTGTTTTAAATAGATATTGATCTTGCAGTGTTTGTGCCTCATGCAACTCTCCAATATAATTTGTGATACTGTGTGTTTTCTTTATTAAGGTGTGTTCAAAGTAAATAGTTGTTGGAAGTACCATTTAATATTCTGTTTTTATACTATGGTCTGTATTTCCCTATGATTCGGTGTGAATCAATCAATTGTCTTAGAGGTCAAGGTCAAGGTCAATGAATGCTGTTTATTGGAAAAGGAAAATTGAATGCATCATAGACCGAATAATGAAATGAACTAATGTTAACTGGATGAGGCATAGCGATGAAGCTGAAAGTTACTGTGTCCCATTCACTTAGTGTTACTGTAGATGTTCGTTGTTCATGTTTTTTTTTTGTTCTTTTTCCTACCAACAGTACTTTGATTCACACTGAATTTCTCTTTAAATCTGATCTGTGAACTTCTGACACACTACACTTAAAGTGGATTTCCGATTTCCATTGTGTGGATTTCTATTTGTGGAAGGTTCCAGCCTGTCAGTCACACATTCTGGGCTCCAAAGAACAATTCTAAATTGCATAGTTGATTAATATGTTCAAGGTTTTCTTGTTTAGGTTTGTAAACAAATGATCAAAAACAATAACACAACAACAGGGAATTGTTCACCTCAAATAACAGGTCATTGGATTGGTTCACAACGGATTTCCCCTTTAAGTGCAAGTAAGATTGATAGCAGTTTAAATTGAAACAGACACTGGACCTGTTGCCATAAAAAATACCCATATACTGTATATTGCCTAAATGAAAATAATCAATGAAACTATTTTCCTTTCTGTCGAAAGCTTCTGAGAAGATGCTGAAAGCCTGGCAAACAAATGAGGAAAAAGCCACTGCATTTGAGGAGGTATGGTGTACATTTCTACTCAAAGTCCACACTGTAATTTTACACTTGTAATAAATTTTGGAAATGTATGCTATTTCTTTGCCGCTGTATTGTGGTTTAGATGTTTCAAGAAAAGATGCATCCTCCTTGCCCCTAGGTGGCAGAAGTGGGCCATCTGGATGAGGAGATCATGGCTTTGCACTCTGAGATTGTGGAACTGCAGAGAAGTCCTCATGCTCGGCATCAGGGAGAGATTCTAGACAAACTGTAAGCAAACGACCTTGCATGGTGTCTATGATGTTAATTCGTTTACACATTCTAAATTTACTCACTCTAAACGCAGGTAAACATACCTTTGAAATATAGCTTTCAGTATATGATTTTACACTACTGTACTTTTCATTCAGTTTGTCTTTAAACTTTGTGCATTCAAATTCTGCCTTCTTTGCAGGGAAGAAATGGCAAAAGATTTATACAGACAGCTCAAGAAACACTGTAAAAGTAAGTTTGATGTTTATTCTTTTAAAACTGATTTCTAGCATCCCTATGGAAATAAGTAATAAAATAAATAAATAAATGAATTAATTAATTACATTTAATTTGATTTGATTTCACTGCCAAATTCCTGAATTGAATGACTTGAATAAAATTGAGTAAAAAATCAGATTTTTACACTGTGGGTTCAGTGATGACCAGTGATTGTCTGTACTGTATGTGAATGTTTTTAACAACATGCACTTCCTGTTTTAGATCCAGGACCTGGGGCTACCCGTGAAAGCACAGAGATGGCTAGTCTAATCACAGATAGTGCCAAGAGTGCAACCCAAATGCTCAAAGACCTTTACTCGCATCTGGAGTAAGGAGAAACACACACACACACACACACACACACACACACACACACACACAACATACAAACACACACGCACACCTCAAATCCCAATTCTCTTCTCTGAGAGTGTCCCAAATCCCAATTCCCTTCTGTGTGTGTGTGTGTGTGTGTGTGTGTGTGTGTGTGTTTCCTGAACAGGAAGATCCTGATAAGTAAGCAGAAGATTGTGGCGCTTTTCTCTCGTATCGAGGGAGTTCAGAAGCTGATCCGAGAGGCTGATGAGGCGGTCATGCACATGCAGGCTCGACGACAGAAGGAGTTCTGGTTCCTGCTCAAGCTCGCCTGTGTTAGTCTCTCTCTCTCACACACACACACACACATACACACACTTATATACACACACAGTCTAATAAACACACACACACACACACACACACACACACACACACACACACACACACATACACACTAATACACACACAAACACACACACACACACACACACACACACACACACACACACACACATACACACACACAATTTCCTTCCTTCCTTACCTCATTCTACTGAAGTCATGTCTATCAACTCTGGCTTCTGTTAGCTCACTACTGGTATTCTGCCTATACATTTCTTTGTGTCCTCTTTGTGAATGATCAAGTGATATGAAGCTCAGGTACAATCAGGTGAGCGAAGATGTTGTATTGTCTATCTGATCTGGGATCCTCTCTCTCTCTCTCTCTCTCTCTCTCTCTCTCTCTCTCTCTCTCTCTCTCTCTCTCCCTTTTCTCTCATATACACACAGAGTTCTTTCCAGAACTCTCTAACAGCGAGCTTTGAGTCCCGAAGCCCAACTACGCCCCAGTGGAACCCTTCCCCCTCCTCCTCTCCCTCCTCCCAGCTCCCCTGTGGCCCCCGTCCCCTTGCCTCTCTCCCCAGCCCTGGAGACAGGTGAGGACCCACAGTCAGCTCCACACTTAGCCTACTGCCTGGACACCACCACTACTACACATAGCCCACTGCCTCAACACACACCACCACATAATATCCTACAGCTGCCACCTGCCGCCACCACCAACACACATAGCCCTTACACAGCACCACCACCACCACCACACATAGTCCACAGCCACTAGTACACATAACCCACTGCCTCAACACCACCACCACCACACATATTGTAGCCCACGGCCAGTACCGACACGACACCACACATAGCCCAGAGTCAGCAGCACCAACACACATATCCCAAGGCCACTACCACCACCACACATAGCCCACAACCTCAACCATACTCTGCTGTGGATAGGCAAGTATGTTAGATAAAATCATATTAAAAAAACTGTAATAGAACAGTGTTGTGAGTGTTATGAGCTTGAACACATAGAGGGATATTTAAACAGACTGTTAAAGGTATAATCCGGAGTGAATCAACACGTAGCCCTGCTGTTTTATACTGCTAAGCGCTATTGAAAGGCACCTCAATGATAAAATTTCGTGCATCGTAGACAGAGTTGGCGATACGGCAGCTAACACTAACTGAATGAGGCATGTCAAAAACGAAACCTAATCAATTTGCTTTCGTTTTGAAATGCCCCATTCTGTTACCGTTAGCTGCCATTTCGCTATCTCAGTCTGCGTTGCATGAAATACATTGATTGAGGTGGCTATCAATAGCGCTTGGCACTATGAAACAGTAGGGCTACGTGTTGATTCACTCCGGATTTTTCCTGTAAAATACTGATAGTAGTTGACTAAAACTGTTGGCGGCAAATATTTGTTGTGTAATAGTTCCTCTCATGCCTCTCTGTCAGTGACTCCACGCCATCTCTGCTACGGGAGAACCACAGGATGTTGGCCCAGCTCAGTGGCATCCTGAAAGACGCACAAGACGACCAGGCCCACAGCTTAGTGGTGAGTGGTGTGGGCACAGGGGATACAAAGACTGTAGCTTTATCATTGTTTGTTTGTTAGTTAGTTAGTTAGCTATGTATGTAGGTATGTAGATAGGTAGGTAGGTAGTTAGTTGGGGTTAGGGGTAGAACTTAATGTGTTTGTGATCATTTCTTTCTAGCACTCCTATGTAGCTTGATTGTTAATCCTCTTGTGTAAGTCGCTTTGGATAAAAGTGTCTGCTAAATGCGTAAATGTAAATGTGATTGTAGATGTAATAGGTAATTACATTAGCTTTGGTGTTTGTGACTAAAATAGAAACAAATACATTGAAATCCAGAATACAGTGGAGTGGGCACAGGGGATACACAGGCTATAGCATTACCATCGTAGAAACTAATGTGATTATAGCTTTAACATCATAGATGCAGCAGGCAATTACAATTTTCACCACCAAATTTACTATCTTTAGTTTGAAGCTATGGCGTTTGTGACTAAAAAAGAATAAAATACACTGAGATACAGTAAAAGACTGCAACAGATGTCAAAACAGTGCACCTTTGCCACTTTGATGTCTCTTTGAAACTCTTATTTTTTCTGAAATGTCTCTCACTTTTGTGACAGGAACTCGACTGGAGTTGGATCAGCTATGAAACCCTGTGCATGACCCAGCAGCAAACACTGCCAAATATGTAGCTGTCTGCCATCTCACTCTAAGGTGCTGAAGGGGAAATCAGTCACTAGTCCCGTTGTTTAATGCCCCTGAAGGCTTTCTGTAGGAAAAAGAAGCAAAAAAAGTTGATGCAAACATAGACCGAAAAACGAACTGATAACTAATGTTGACTGAATGGTGCTTAGTGAAATGAAACTGGACGTCATCAAAAATATTTGCACGGAGTTATCTTTATTAACATCCTACTTCAACCAATCACATTGAAACCAATCTGTGACAAGACACTGCATCCCATGCTGCAATGCGATTTCTAATATTCCACTATACCAAACATAAACGTCATTGTTGTGGCATAATTGGCACAATAATCGTTTTAACTTGCACAATATGGATATCTTTTTAACATGACTGGTAGGAGAAATCATTTCGATAGAGATAGCAAGTGAGCAACTGAAATTGTTCTATTCAAATGAATGCCCAAAGTATAGCTAGCTTGATTGCTTGCCTTTCAGTGAGATAAGCTACGTAATTCAGTCAAATTCTGCTTGGCGGTTCCTACTGTCTCCTGAATGGTTGACCATTTCATGTTGGTCCCTCCCAACGGTAGCAATTTTAGATGGATGCTTGTACATAAATGGGCAAAGGCAAAATGCCATTCATTTGACATGAGTGAGGTTAAGTTACTGTGCCCCATTCACTGAGTGTTAGTTGGCTAAGTTGTATCAATTTATTTATTTATTTTTTGTTCTTTTTTCTATCAACAAGTGCTTGGTGACGTCGAACAACAGATTCATTCACACCAAATTTTCCTCTTTAAATCTGCTCTGTGAACATTTGACACACTACACTAAAAGTGAATTTCCATTGTGTGGATTACAATTTCTGGAGTTTCAGGCTGTCAATCACAGATCCTGTAGGCTCGAAAGACCATTTTGGTCTAAGGTTTGAATTGAATAACAGTTAACAATGAAACGTTTGCATGACATTCACAATAGGATACACACATACATTTTCTGGATAGCTGTGATTAGGTATTTTGTTTTGGGGGTTAGAAGCCAGAGAGTTGCTTCTTAACTGCGTAGTTGATTAATTATGCTCAGAGCTTCTTGTGTATATTTGTCAACAAACTATCAAAAACAATAACACAATCCATACCATTGAAATAATAAGTGATAATGGTATTACACTTTGGTACAGTTTATTACACTGTAATGCATGGTGTTATTACACTTTAAGAATGGCACAGTAATATGAAGTGTTTCTTTTTCTTAACTTAACAGTATCCTTTGTGTAACGTGGTGAAAGATCATTTGCATGATATTTTTCATTGTGGAAATGATTTCTTTATGACTCTGACTGTATGTTCATACCGCAAGTGATACAGGCATCAAGAGCAACAGGCATAATTCACTTTGGACACAAGCAACATAAGCAACTAAAGCGTCAAAAGCAGCGAGTGATAATAGCCTGACGAATGCCAAACTAAAAATCACAAGTGATATTTAATCTGGAGACCTACCTATTGCAATGCTCGTAGCGGAAGCATCGTTTACGATTGTCCAGAGCCGTTTATTGGGCGCTACGAATGTTTATCATACCGTCTGTACATACCTCGGAGCCAATACCAGAGCCACCACGTGACATAAAATGCAATCGAGGGCCGTACAAATCCCTTTTTGTTCTGTGATTGGATACTGAAAGCAGGCGAGAAAATCGGCCATGGTCACCATGCTGCTTTGCAGAGTGAAATGAAATAAGCGTGCAAAGGAGCATGGGAACTCCCAGGCTAGAGTGATAAATGAGTTTTGACACATTTCGGCGATAAATGAAATGTCAATGGACACCTTATGAGCGATTAGAGTGACATGAATGAACACATTGTGTTCAGAGAAGCGTTTTTGGGGACTCTTCAGCAACACTGAGACTTTTATCGCTTACGGTCTGAACATACAGGCAGAGTGTTTTTGTGCAAGCCAATGGCTACACTGTATCATTTTAAAGAATGTTCTTCTCAATAGAATGATTCTATGTATACATAATGTACATGTACATGCACTGTCCGCAATCATGAAATGTCCATGTTGACATTGGAAGGACTGCAATCATAAATAAAATACTGGCTTTACTTACAGTGGGGCATCGTCATCGTATTTTTTACTCATCCTGGTTGCCAAGGAAATGGTAAAACATTGGCACATACAGTACATTGGTATACTCAGAGATGGGCACAAACATTGGCATACTCAGAGATGGAGGACCAGCTCTTTTTGTGTAGATACCCTTTGGTTCATTCCTAGTGGCCTACTGCACATTAGGTCACATGCAGTACAACCAGAAGCTGGAGGTATAGCTGGTTGACTTCACATTGTCACACTGAGTTCATAACTTGTCATGTTTTTTGTGCTCCAAGCCCTTTTGAATCCACCACAAGATGCCACTGTTTTTCACAGTTGAAAGAAGGGAAACAATGTCTTTTGCCATAATACTTCCTGAAGTCTACCTACCTCACTCACGTCAGATGTGGCGCTACGCAGCTGAACATCTGATCCTCCGTCGATAGACGATCTTATTTCAGGAGTCCTCCAGAAATCACTTGCAATCTAACCTGGACAAAGCGGCTTGTCCATCAATTTAATTGACGTACACTCTCAGCCCAACGCACATCGAAACCAACCGATGACGCTTGGATATGACGTATTGTCTGGATTGGCTCTCAATTCTAAAACAGTTCGCTTCTTCAGCTACGTACACACCCTCTACAGCAGCCAGCAGCCCATTGGTCCGGTTAGGAAATCATTGTGGCTATGAAATCCCTCCCGATCATGGCATGCTAACATCATGTATCAGTTGTGCGGAGGCCATTACGAAAGTGACGTAGCGCATGATCTGACGCGTCCCTAGCCTGTAGGACTACAGAAGTCTGACCACCATTTCTTTAAGCTGTGTGCTAGTATTCAGCTGGAGCATAGAGTTTGTCGATGGACCATGCCGCAATGAGGGTCCATCCACAAGACTACCTGTATTTCCCCTCCTGACCATTCATAATACACCCCACAATTGCTATGTCATCAGAGAACTTCCGCATGTGGCATGACAGAGTTGTACTTGAAGTCAGTGATGTACAGTACAGTAGGTGAACAGTACAGGAGAGAGGATGGTTTCTTGTGAGGTAGTCAGTTATCCAGGCATGGATCCAGTCACAGCAATTTGTCTGTAAGCAGGAAGGGCTGGATGGTGTTGAAGAAGTCAAAGAACAGGATTCTCACAGCACTGACACCTTTGTCCAAGTGAGAGTAGCCTACAGTCAGAGCAGCAAATAAGGATGATATCCTCCACTCTTACATTCTCTTGGTAGGCAAGCTGTAGTGGATCAATGTGGACTTGGGGCTGTTAGGAGATGGAGCAGCAACCAAGCAAAAGTATTCATTAAAGGAGAAAGCCGGTGTGAATCAACATGTAGTCCTTCTGTTTTGTAGTGCCAAGCGCTATTGTTAGCCACCTCTATCACTGGATTTCATGCAAGGCAGACTGAGATAGCGAAACGGCAGCTAACGTTAACAGAATGGGGCATTTCAAAACGAAAGCAAATCGATTCGGTTTCGTTTTTGACATGCCTCATTCACTTAGTGTTAGCTGCCATTTCGCAAACTCGGTCTACGATGCACAAAATTTTATCATTGAGGTGGCTTTCAGTAGCGCTTAGCAGTATAAAACAGCAGCACTAGGTGTTGATTCACGCCGGATTATAGCTTTAAGTGAAGTGAGGGCAACAAACCCCAAAGTCATTGTTTTCTTTATAATGTGCCTTCTTGGGAACCAGGATCAGACATGTTTTCCACAACTGAAGACATACTGAAGCAGCCTCCTCAGTTGTTCTGCCCAGGCCTTGAAGCAAACATGGCGAGACTCCATCAGGGCCTGCCACCCTGATTTTCAGCCTTCTCAGCTGTCTTTTACCATGGTCTGAGCTGATGGCAGGGGGTGGGGCGTAGCCTGACTATTGCCAAACTAAATAATCACAAATGATATTTAGTCTGGAGATCCACCTATTCAATTTCTCGTAGTGCAAGCGTCATTTACAATTGTCCAGAACCGTTTATTGGGCCCTATGAATGTCTATCATAGTGTCTGTATGTAGCTCAGAGCCATTACCAGAGCCACCAGGTGACGGAAAATGAAATCTTAGTTGTCCCTTCCTGTTCGGTGATTGGATACCTAAAGTAGGTGAGAAAATCGGCCATGGTCACCATGCTGCTTTGCAGAGGGTAATAAAATGGAATGTGCAGAGGAGCATGGGTAATCCCAGGCTAGGGGTGAGGGGGTTGGCCAGGTGTGTTTGATAGAGGAGGTGAGTGAATATGGCGGGAGAGTAGGTCAGCCATTGCTGAGGCAGGGGAGGGGGCATTGTCCATGCAGTCCACTGCCAGTGGAGATGTTTGAGTGTCCATCACCTTGAAAATGGAGTCGTTAGCAGCAAAAGTGTGGTTAAATGTAAATGTGGTTAAAAAACTGGTTAAACTCGTGGGGTCAGACCTATGTTCCCACAGCTCTATGTTCCCACGACTCTATGTTCCCACATTTCTTAGAATTTTTTTCTTTTCACAGAAAATGTTGAAAATCAGGCCCGTGTTCCCACAGCTCTATGTTCCCACAGCCCCATGGTCCCACATTACTAGGAAAGTTTTTGAAAATTAGACCCTCTTTTCCCACAACAATATATTTTGCTATTTTGGCATGTTCACACTAACGAAGGTATTATTCATGCAGTTAGCCCTTCCGTCCACATTGAAGGATTCTGAAACTGAAAACAAGATGATCCCAGACCCTTGTATGATGTGAAACATACACCAAGGGGAGGGGTCATGACTAGGCCTTTTTTGCCCTCCACCCGTCTCACGTCCCACTCCAATGTGGAGTCAGGAATTAAATTCCCAAAGGAGGTCTATCAGGCAGCAGTAGTTGGACTCTACGGACAGATTTTGGGGAAAAAATGTGGGAACATAGGGCTGTGAGAACATAGAGTTGTGGTAACATAGAGCTGTGGAAACATTGGTCTGTGGGAACATAAACACGCTCCCAAACTCGTAAGTTCTGTCCACATCTACTTCCGCCTCGCTGCGTTCCCTTACTTTCTCTCCACAGCCTCTCATAGTTTTCAGCCCACACCAGACTACCCTTATGTTATTATCCTCCAGTTTCCTCTCCACCTTCTTTTTGTATGGGTCATTTGCCTCCTTAACACGGTTCTTGAGTTCCTTTTGTGCGCATGCGGGAGTCTACATTTCTCACCAACTGTTTTTTCAAGAGGTGAACAAAAAGTTTGTAGTTTTTGAAGCTCTGTCAGGTCACCGTCCTTGAAAACCCTCTTTTCAATAGCCATTGATATTGATAGTCACTCAGGGTTTATGGTTGGGGAAGCAGTGCAGTCTTTTCTGGGAACCACAGTGTCCATGCAGCAGCTCAGGTTGTCAGTTGTGCAGTGAGTGACCTTCTCTAAATGTTCCCCATCCTGAGGCACACTCTAGTAATGTACACCCCTGTAGTATTCCAATAATATATCCAAGAATTCACTTTCGTTTTTTAAGGTAGGATAAGAGACGTTTTCCTGGGGCACTTTTTGCTATAGACTGTCGCTTAAAATCAGAACATGCAGGGTTAAAATGGGGATTTGTTTTTCATGAATACATAAAATTTGATAAATCAGGCCTATAATCTAAGTCACCCTGGCTAAATGAGAAATTATTATATTTTGAGAAGACTCCATGGGAGAAATAAAATAGCTCAAAGGGCCACATGTGGCTCCCAGGCCTTAGTTTGCCCAGGTCTGGTAGGTCAATCAAACTCAACCTCCATTTGTCCCTCCCCCTCTACGGTACAGACAGAGATGGGACTCCCACCCTACCGTTAATTAATTATTATTATTTTTTGTCAGTAGTGCGTGACAAAAGTTTGTGCAGATGTTGAATTCCTACAGATAAGATAGCATCGTCTCTGGCAGAATCCCCGCCATCCCCCTCTAGCCTCTATTTACAATTAGCGCTTCCGCCAGATGAGTAATGAGATTAGGTTCTCAAAGCTTGCCCCAATTGTCTGATGGCTATCAAGGTGTCATTGTCATGTGCTGGACAACAACCAAGATTTTGCTTCCTGGAAAAGAAAGTCACTTTCCCTTCTCCCTTCAGTACTTCGTCTGATACTCCAGTCATTGGCCTTGTTCGCTCAGGATGCATTCCATTCTGACATTCCATTCTGATCCAATCTTTTTTGATTATTATTTGAACATCTCCAGGAAGCAATTGTTTCTTACTGTTTTTCATGATTGTGTATACCACTAAAATAGAATAAAAAATCCTCAATTACAAGGAGCAAAACACCACCACAGATTTGCAGAAAATGACACACAATGTCTGCTTGCCACTTTTTGTAAAACTCTACACAGTGAGTTAAAAAACAAAGACACACAGAAAGACATTGCAATTGCAATTGAAAAACATGCCCTCCAAAATACTGCACAAATGAATACACTGAACTACATAGCCATTGAGCCAAAACTGGAGGCACAAAAATTAATATGTACTGTAAAGTGCAGTGCCGGTGAGATAAATGTAATGAAAGTAATTTTCAAACAAATTCAGTATAAACATAATTCAGTATAAAAAAACTCAGAGTGCTAGTTAAGTCACAGTGCATTTTTTGCTGTGGTTGGCACTTTAGACAGCACACATTCCCAGCATGTCAAGATATCAGGCTTTTGTACATGACACTTTTTCCGGCCTTATCATCTGCCCTCTCTTTCCATAGATTGTTGCAGAGCTGCATTCTTGGCTGGACTGCACTCCAATGTTTTGGAAATGAAGTTGATTTTTAATCATTTTAATCTGTACATCTGTGAAATATTTCCTCACAAATGAAGTGATTTTGATCACAAAGTTCATTCAGTATTTAAATGGATGAGCACAAGTCCATCAATACAACTGCTGTAATCTGACAGATTTTGAGAGAATTTTTTTTTAGATAACGGCAGGTGGTACAGGTGTGTCAAAAGTGATTTGTATGTGGAGAACCTGTATAGGTGTAACCGTGAAGATCATGATCTTTGGCTGTTGTGACAAAAAAGGTGGTTAATCTGAAAGGGTTCCTTACTTTTGCATGCAGCCTTCAAGGTTCAAGGTTTCATTGATATTTTCAACAAAGACATGATAATGATGAATTATAAATAATTTCTTTTGTACTATTAAAAAATGTTTGTAGATAGTTGTGATCAATCAGATCACATTTTATGACCAAATAATGTGGAAAAGTAGGCAACTAAAGAGGGTTCACAAAGATTTTGCATTATTTGCTCTGTCTGAAGATGGTGCAGCCTAATGACCGAAAGGTTGCACATACAGAGTAAAATCTTTTATGCACAGACTCGAGTGTGCAGATTTTTTTCTTCAATTTTCAATAATTGATCCAGCAGATGAGCCGTAATTTTTTATTTTTTATTTTTTTTTGCATAGCACTGTCTATAAAGATTGTACAAAAGGAAATGGATTTAGCGGAATTAGCAGGACGGCAAAAACACCATCCAAGCATTTTGAACAGCCTGTTGAATTGAATGTGTAGGTCAGGGGTGGGCAATTTTGGGTTTCAGATTTTGAGTAACAGGCCGGGTGTTAACAGTCAACCGGTTGATGGGGGTTGATGCTGGTAAATTGGCAAGTCTCAAACCAGTAGCCCGCTTTCTTCAGAAGTCATGTTAGCATGCAGGGTTAAAATGGGCCTATAATCTAAGTCACCTTGGCTAAATGAGAAATTATTATATTTTGAGAAGACTCCATGGGAGAAATAAAATAGCTCAAAGGGCCACATGTGGCTCCCAGGACTTAGTTTGCCCAGGTCTGGTAGGTCAATCAAACTCAACCTCCATTTGTCCCTCCCCCACTACACTATAGACTGCAGCACTCTCCCTGTACTTAGGAGACGGGACTCCCACCCTACCATTAATTTATTTATTTATTTATTTTTTTATTTGTCAGTAGTGCGTCACAAAAGTTTCTGCAGATGTTGAATTCCTGCAGATAAGATAGCATCATCTCTGGCAGATGAAAGTAATTTTTTAACAAATTCAGTATAAACATAGCTCAACAAAAAAAACTCAGAGTGCTAGTTAAGTCACAGTGCATTTTTTGCTGTGGTTGGCAAATTACACAGCACACATTCCCAGCATGTCAAGATGTCAAGCTTTTATACATGACACTTTTTCCGGCCTTATCATCTGCCCTCTCTTTCCATAGATTGTTGCAGAGCTGCATTCTTGGCTGGACTGCACGCCAATGTTTTGGAAATGAAGTTGATTTTTAATCATTTTAATCATTTTAATCTGTACATCTGTGAAATATTTCCTCACAAATGAAGTGATTTTGATCACAAAGTTCATTCAGTATTTAAATGGATGAGCACAAGTCCATCAATACAACTGCTGTAATCTGACAGATTTTGAGAGAATTTTTTTTTTTTAGATAACGGCAGGTGGTACAGGTGTGTCAAAAGTGATTTGTATGTGGAGAACCTGTATAGGTGTAACCGTGAAGATCGTGATCTTTGGCTGTTGTGACAAAAAAGGTGGTTAATCTGAAAGGGTTCCTTACTTTTGCATGCAGCCTTCAAGGTTCAAAGTTTCATTGATATTTTCAACAGACATGATAATGATGAAATATAAATCGTTTCTTTTGTACTGTTAGTTTCAGAAAAGAAATATGTTTGTAGATAGTTGTGATCAAAATCAGATCACATTTTATCACCAAATAATGTGGAAAAGTAGGCAACTGAGAGGGTTCACAAAAAATGTGCATAGTACCATCTATTTGCTCTGTCTGAAGATGGTGCAGCCTAATGACCGAAAGCTTGCACATACAGTAGAGTACAATCTTTTTCTGCACAGACTTGAGTGTGCAGATTTTTTTTCTTCAATTTTCAATAATTCATCCATTTGATCCATGCAGATGAGCCGTGATTTATTTATTTATTTATTTATTTATTTTTATTTTTATTTATTTTTTTATTTTGCATAGCACAGTCTATAAAGATTGTACAAAAGGAAATGGTTTTGTTTGTTTTTGGTCTTTTTTTGTTGTTGTTTGTTTGTTTGTTTGTTTGTTTGTTTGTTTATTATCCAGATGCTTTTTATCCAACATGGCATCATGCCATGTGATGGTGTAGAATGGCACAGTAGACCTGTGGGAATGCTGTGGTGCTGTAGAGGTCAGATAAGCAGGCAATATGTTGTCCCCTCACGGAAAGTAATGTTATAACAGTGCTGCCAGTTGTAATGATTAACTGGTTGTTTTGCATTCCTTCATGGATGATGAGGAGGAATGCAGAGACGTAGGTGTAGCTGATGGAAAAACTCCTGTTGTCTAAACTTGAACTACGTAAACGTCAAGAGAACTGGCACAGGACACAGGACATGGGTTGCTGCTCTGCACAGAAAAACGCAATGGAAAAACAGATTCACAGGATCAGACAGACTTCCACAGGTCATAGGTAGGTCTTTTTATCAAAGAGGATTTTCAACCTTCTATACATGACCTCTCCTCCCACGCATTTAGTTGTGTGCACCTTGTGGAAAAGGGAAATCTTTTTAAGGCAGAGGTTTGTATTCTATGTAGTCGCCTTTGAAAGGTTGTTAGATTGGCATAAATGCTTCTTGCTTGCAGCTTTTTCAGAGGGTTACAAAGATGTGATTTACAATGGGGCCATTAGGTGAGCTTTGTGCATGTGAAGGCTATTGTGTATTTAAGCTCAAATTTGTGCATACAAGTATGCCATGCAAACATAAGCCATCAACAATAAGTACAGCAGATTTTATTGTGAAGGTTGAAAGTATCAAAATAAGAATTTGTGTAATTTCATAGCTAAATACAATGGCCTTATGTTTCAATGTTTCAACACGGCCTGGCTCGAGTTCATGATAACAAAATATTGCAACACATTTTATACGTCACCCATTGAATGGGAACCATAGCAAAATGTTTCAAAACATTGCGATTGCTGAACTTGGCCCTTATTTGATTGTTTTTCCCATACACTATGACATCACTTTTTTTTTTAAAGGGCTACTCCACCTTTTCTATGTAAAATGGATTATTCACTCTCTTTCCTGGAGTTACATATGTGGGTAAAAGCATTTTGGTCTCAATGCATGCATTTTCCTCAGTCTGGTAACCCTGATTGCCCATTTTTCTTAGCTTTAGTTTAGCATAGTGTAAAATGTAAAATAGCCAGATAGCAACTCTTTGGCAGCATTACATTCCAATGCTTATGCTAAGCTAAAGCTAACATTAAGGGGAATCACATTCACAGTGACCAAAATGCTTTTACCCAGGTAACTCCAGGTAAAACTGTGAATAACCCAATTTCATAAAAAGCTGGAATATTCTTTTCATTTCATCCATATCCTATGGAAATGTTGTTAGACCGAGGGTTTATTCTTTATGCTTTACAGAATGTTTTTTTGCCTTTGCTTACACAGTTTGGGCTTATGCCCTGCATCAGCAGTTATCTGCCTTGTCGTGCCTTCGCTAGTAAGGTTGATGCTAATCAGGCTTTGATTGAATGCAGCTCATGTGAACTTGAATGACCAATGGCATCTTGCGTCAACATGGAATGTTACTTAAAGTCAGGCTGTTTCCTTGTTTAGTTAGAGCAGGCTGCAGATCGTTAGGTGAAGCATGCTCTGCCTTGATGTGTGCATCATTGTAAATACAGTAAATGTCTGTTTTCTAACCATCATCCGGACTTGGTCTCCATTTGTGGTATGCAAAAATTATTGTTCAAGGTTTACAATGTTTGTGAATTTGTGGGGAAGAAAAAGAGAGAGCAATGTATGCTTTGCTTTTTTAAGTTTATAATGAAGGCTAGCACTTTGCAAACTGCAACATGTTGCAGTGCCATGCAAAATTAGATTTTCTATAAATACAACACAATACTTAAAATAATAAAAAAAAATTACAAGTAAATTAACAAGTTTTGTCTACAGCTGATGAGAGGGCGATGGAAGACTCCAGACCTAACAGTGAGTATATTGCAATTTTTTCATTATTACAGTTTAACTGTTCAAATACAATTCTTTAACCTTTAATACATAATACATCATATCAAAATGCATCAAAAGCCTTTAAACACCTTTCATGTCACATGTAATTATAAATACATTGGGACGAGGAAGGATTATGTGAATTAATGGCAGATATTAACCAATTGAGGTCAATTTGTCTACCCTCTTCATGCACTTTTAGTAGTTCAATGTTGTGTTTTTTTTCAGTCTAATTCAAATTGAATTATTAATTGAATTAGAATTTGACAAACAAAAACTTCTGTAGAAGTTTTAACAGAGGGACCAGGGGTCACATGTTGTTGGCATGATAGTACTTGTTGGTTTGCATGCATAACTGAAAGGGATATCTGGATAACCTATTGCTTTAGTTTTAGCATACTTTACCTCAGTATGGTTATTTTTTGCCTTCATCTCCTTGATGTTTTTTTTTTACACATTATAGCACCTTTAATGTATATTGAAGTTGTGAAATAGTTAGAAAATAAAAAATTAAATCTATTAAAATTAATAGATGAAACTCTGTATCTAAATTTTAATTTTTGTTATCATAGCTATGACGACTTGTCGTTTTAATTGTCAAATACCCATGACATAACATATGCACTCTTCTCTAAAAGTAAATATGCTACTGCACACAGCGACTTAACTTTTGATTTATTTAGAACGAACGTTTCGCCATAAGCATCATCAGGTTCACTCATAACATATGCACTTCATGTTCACATTCCCACAGATCGTGCTGAGGTCCACACTGTCCCTAGTGATGACATCACTCTGGCTTGTCACCTTCCTGGAGACACCGGTGTGGTTGCCATGGAAACGAGGTGCCAGAAGACCACAGACTGCACTGACCGGTGTAAGAAAGAAGAATCAGGCCCACAGGAGGAAGGAGGCCGTGAGGGCAGAGTGGACGTCCAGAGTGAAGGCATGCAGAGAGGACATGTGTCTGTGGCGGGACAAAGAGAGAAGACCCGCAAACACACACTCACACGCACACACTCACACGCACATGTACAGAGTGGGTTGTCAGGTTGCCAGGTCACACATGGACACGTTGGAGTGGAGAAGGTCCTGTCGTTGGATGTCAGAGGGACCCAGGGTGAGCAGAACTGTTCATTTAATCGTTGTTGCTGATTAACTTTTAATGAGCTGAAAGTAGTGTGTGTATGTGTGTGTGTGTGTGTGTGTGTGTGTGTGTGTGTATGTGCATATGTGTGTGTGTGTGTGTGTGTGTGTGTGTGTGTGTGTGTGTGTGTGTGTGTGTGTGTGTGTGTGTGTGTGTGTGTGTGTGTGTGTGTGTGTGAATGTGTATGAATGTGTATAGGGGTCCAATTTTATTTATTTATTTATTTTTTTTTAGATCTGCATTTCAGACATAGTTACCTGGGAGTGGATAATGGTACTGGACAGTAGTAAAGTGGTAGGGTCATGATGACATGCTGCTATTATGTTGCAACTGAGCCATTGACTCATTTTGCTTTGTGCTACATCATGTAGTGACCACAAGATGTCACCATTTCCAATTTTATGACACCTGCTCATGGATGACCTTGAGGCAGAGCAGTGTGGTGTGTGTGCTTTATTCAAGAGCCATGGCAACCACTATTTCACTGTTACAAGAACAGTTGTCATGTTTCAGTATTGTTATTATTATGTAGAGTTATTCCCAAAAAAACAAGCCCATGACTAGCCTATTATTTGTTTTATTTATTTATTTATTATGATGCTCTGTAGTTGTAAGACTTGTAATTACTGTAAGTCGAGGACCAAAATAAGGGGGGATGTTGACCAAGACTTTAATTTTGTGCTGACTTGAACACTTGCACTGAAGAACACTGAAGAACACTTGTAAGAGTACTTACTGAAATATGTTTTGGAGACATTGGTGCATTTTCAACTGATGGCTGCCTGTAACAGATGACTAGTTAGTGGTTGGTTGGCAACTAATGTTGGATAATACAGTACAATACAATATACAAACTGTATATTGACCAAAATAATTGTGGTTTGTATATTATATATAGTTTATATGATATATGGTTTATTATATTTCTCAGTTGGCAAACTGCCCCTCAGAAGAGCCCACAGTGCAAGTGTCTACATCAAACCAAACTGTGACTCAAGTAAGTCTGGACTACAAGCATACAGTACATACATGCTGTATGTACACATACATACATACATACATACATACATACATAGGCTACATACATACATACATAGGCTACATACATACATACATACATACATACATAGCTACATACATACATACATACATACATACATACATACATACATACATACATACATACATACATACATACATACATACAATATCCACTGTATTCATTTAGCTATTTATGTTGTTGTGCACAGTTACCAAATAGGTATTTACTGTACATAGTTTATGTTACATATTCCAAATGCTATGCCCCATATTCAGTAATTCAGAGGATTGTTGCTGCAACGAAAGGCAGATAATGCATATACTGTACCTACAGTACATGAATATTTGTAAGTTTGCTGTTGCTGTTGCTTTGTCCCAAAGAGATTAAACCCCACCTTAACAACATTATCAATCATATGTAATGGAGGCCAGCTAGCTCTACTTGTAAATCCTCATCACCCAATTCCATGGGCGCTTCTAACACGCTGGGTTAGAAACTTGGGCTTTTAGCTCAGTTGGTTAGAGCGTCCCACTCCCACGCCAGGAGTTTGTAGCTTGTGGGTTCGAGACCTGTGTGCGGTGCGGACCGCCACCGGCTACACACCTTCATCAGGCGCTTGTTTCCCATCACCAGCAACTTAAAGTACGTGGTTGTACGGCAGTGTTTCTCACATTGCCAAAAAATGTTTTTCAGGGACCACCAGCCCTCGTGCCCCCTCGTCAAGTCACATAGGCTACTGCTACCCTTTCACCAAGTCATTTATAGAGTAGGCACTTCAAATGCTATAATAAACAGTAAATTGCAGGTCTGCCTCTCAGTGAACAACTAATCTTTGGCCTTCAAATAATGACACAGACTAAATTCACATACATGTATTTTTATGGTAATCAACCTGCGGACCACTTGAGCTTGCTCGCGGATCACACTTTGAGAATCACTGTTGTACGGTAATTTTACGATTATTTAATAAGGATAAAGGAGAGGCTGGTGTGAATCAGTAAGTCATTTCTCAATATCAGAGAGTCTGGACCCTCTGTACCATGGGTTTTCAACAGGTGGTCCGCGGCCCACTGGTGGTCCGTGACGACCCTGCAGGTGGTCCGTGACAAGGGTTCCAGTTTCAATTTAGTGTATTTGAAATTGATTTGTCAATACCTGATTTGAAATATAAGAAAAGCTTTTAGCGCAGGAATCATTTTACAGCTGTACTTTCAGGTGTTTTGTAAAATGCCCATCACTTCAACTCTGCAAAGTTGGATAATGTGGTGGTCGCTGGCTAAAATGTCTTTTTGTATAATTTGTTTCAATCACTTTGTTTATAACAACCCCGCGCCGCCACCCAACCGTGGACCGCCCATGGCTTCTTAGTCAGAATGGTGGTCCCTGGGACTGAACCAGTTGAAAACCCCTGCTCTGTACGAAGGAAAGCACAGGCTTCCCTACTGCCCTCCACAACAATACAGCCTGAGGTAACAGAAACTGAGAAGGGCATTGCCTGATACTCCAATCAGATGAAAAGGATTTAACTAACTGAATTACATTCTGGCGTCTGTTTCCCAAAAAGCATAGTTGCTAACCAGTTAACAACCAGTTAGCTAATCCGTTAGCAATTTAGTTGGTTGGTAATGGGAAATTGCAAATCAACAAAAGTTTTTCTAATTCAGTCAGCAACTGTCCTTTTGGGAAACAGACCCCTGGAAACCCTTAGCCTAGAAATCTAGACCCCCTAGCGGCAGCAAATACAGAAAATCTTCTGTACAGAGATGGCCTGTCAGGATAGGAAACCCTCTCTGTCTTGTTTGTTGTGGCAGGTCCGGTGAGTGCCACAAAGACGTCTGCAGAGCGTCCATCCGTCTCCAAGCTGAAGCTGGTTAGAGTGAGGAGCTACAACAGGCAGAAGCTGAAATGGGCACTGCGGCGAAGATGGAGGAGTCTGGGATAGCAACTGGATTGGTACTTACTTACTGTACAGGAGATCTGGGACTGGACTCAGAAAAGTGTCATTGCTAACCTCCATTAGAGCTACCAAGAGCTACAGAATGTGAAAGATATCTGCAACAGCACTGTCTGCTGTTGACCAAAGATTCTAGAGTGGAGAGCCTACTAGTACTCTAGTAGGCCTATCTTTGGTCTAGAAACTCCCCTCATGTCATAACTTTGTGTCACTGTGTGCAGATCAAAGTTAAAGACCGATAAAGTGCGTAAAGTCCATTCATATGTAATTTGCAACTAGGGATGTCTAGCAACTCTCTGTTAGCTTGCGAGCTGGCTGGGCTGGGCTAAACACATTTACATTCTACATTTATGCATTTAGCTAAATATGACTTACAAAAATATTATTAGCAATGAAGCTATAACTCAATAGAAGTAAATTTTTTACAAGGATGTGTGATTTGAGTTAGAGAGTGCTAGCGTTAAAAAGTGTGTGAAAAGTGAAAAAGTGTGTGTGATTTTCTAAGTGCATAGTTAGTGCATTCTAAGAGCCTGGTACAAGAATTCCTTGAAGATGGAGAGAGTGTCTATTGCATTAGTGGTCTTTGAAAAGTTATTCTACCAGTGTGGAACAATGGATGAGAAAAGCCTGAATTGACCTGGGCAAGGTGTAGCCTAGAACTCTAGACATAGTCTAGCGGTAGCAAATTGAATTTGCTCAGCGAGTACGTACATAGCTATCAGCCATAGGTTGTACTCAGACATCGGCGGTGTCTGAGCTGTCTATACAATCCCAATGCTCTAGCTTGTATTCAGACATTGTGTTGTTTAGCCAATCGCAAGTTTTATCTGGACAGGGAGTCATTGGGCGGGCTTAGCATTGTTTGAATCGGCTTGTTAGTTGCTCTGATTGGTAGTCGTCTTACCAGAGGATGTATCACTCGTGGTCAGACTACACATTTTATGTGATAGCCTTGCTTATCAGGCTACCAGTGTGAAACAATGGATGAGATTAGCCTGGATTGACCAAGGTGTTGGCCGTTCTAAGCAGTGATCCTTAGAGGAGCGGAATGGCTGGATGTTAGCATATGGCTGTCCAAATCATGAAGAGCGGGAATTCTTCTCTGCTTTGATTGGTGGAAGCACCATCTTGTTGCATACCAAATGACCTTTTCTTAGAACCCATATCTTGATGTGGGTCTGTGCATACAATAACACAGGGCTCTAAATAAAATAGAGATTCTGTGTGGAACTGTTGTGCATCAAATAAATAACAAAACGACGTATGATGTCATGACAGCGTGTCTGTAAAAACAAGGCATAAATGATTCCAACCTTTTTTGACTGTTTTGGTACTATTAAGTTGCTGGATAATGCAAGTTTAATGTTCATTAACACACACAAATGATTTTATGTCTTATGCCAACATCACAGAAGTCACAAAAAATCGCAAAAAAGTGTCCTATACATAATGCTGGAAAGAATCCATATGTATGGACTGGAAAGAGGATGATTATGGTTCAGATGTACTGTACCTTAAAACGATTGAGGCAGTGACTGGAGTAAGACCTTGAGGATATACTGTGTGAACAATACTCTGGAGACCTTGGGGTGGAGACCAGATAAACCCATAACAGGCTTGCTGCTGATGCTTATGGCGACCTTCACTCTGGCACCAAGGGCAGATTTTTATATTTTATATATTCTTCGAGGTTTTGTTACTAATATATGAGATATGATACCTGATACTGTATAGCTGTCTGTTTATAGGAAGACATTTTTAAAAATGTTTTAAATTATTGGATCTTGGAGCATGTGTCTTTGGAGCTGTTCTTATGGATTCTGTATCTGTCTGTACATACTCTCCATCTGTATTTCTTAAACCATTTTTCCAACGGGATTGTATTCATCTGTAGGCTATTGTAGAGATTCACCCATGGTCATATTGTCATAATGTCATATTTTCATATTACACACAGGACTGCAACATATTTGATTTAAACCTTTTTAATTTAATAAATCCCTGAAATTAATCCCTGAAAATCTATATAGAATGGTAATATAGTGGTAGTTAAGCATGTATTTATTTTAAACATTTACACTAAAATGCATATATGTGTATAACATACAGTTTGCACAGTAAGAAGTCATGGGATTTTTTTTTACAATTACAATATGGTTGGGAACATTTATCGCAATGTATGCTGAAAACTGCTGTCATTACTTTATGATGTGAAAAGAACAAATATATACTAATATTATAAAACATATAGTTTGTGAGAAGTCATGGGAATTTCATTTATGGTGCTAAAAAATGTTTAAGAACAACAGTACTGTATATCCATGAAAATGGTTGGGAACATTGTTATCACAATGTGTGCTAAAAACAGCTATCTTATTTAGCCTGGGCCCGCCTATATGGACTGTCACTGCATGAAATTTTGTCTTCAAGTCAGGTCACGTTATCTAGGCTACTATCAACTTTCCTTGGAAAAACAAATGGATACTATAGTTTGTGAAAAATAATGGGAATTGGATTCAGGGAAAAAGTTTTAGAATTATTATGATTGGTTGGGGAACCAGCTGCCATTACTTGAGTATGTGAGTGCTCTGGGGGAAAAAAAAGATTCCTGTATTGCTTTGATCTACGAACACTTGAAGTGAAGCAATATAACAGCTGTCTCTGTATGTTGACCTATCCAGATGTTCCTCCTACTTCCACTTACTAAAAAAAATGATCAAGTTATGACAAAATACAAATATTATTATTATTATTTTTTATTATTTTATTATTTTTTTTACTTCTACTCTTTTTCAATTCAGTTTCACAACGTTTCAAATGTGGTTTATAATGCAATTCAATGAAATGCACATTTGGAAGGGTCTTAAGAACTTCAAGTCCAAAGACATCACAGGCACTGGTGAAAACCACTAAAGATTCAGTCTCCTCCCTGCCAATGATGACCACAGGGGGAATGGAAGATATAGCCAAGACTGGAGTTATCATACTGATGGTTAAACCATAACAGTGTATTGGGTATCAAATAGCTCAGTTCTCATTGCTTCTGTTTTTCTTTTAAGTTTTGGGGGGTTGGCCTTATTTCATAGGAAAATAGAGATTAGACAGAAATGAGTGGGAGAGAAAAATGGGGAGAGGTTGGGAAATCGGAATTTGATCCCAGATCTCAAGGTTCATAATGATACCTTGGCCAACTGAGCCACAATGAACCAGATGATTCTGTTGAAATGTGACAATACACCCATTGGTTCACTTTATTTTTTAATAATTATTAATCATTAGTTGTTAAGTAAGCTGTAATCTACTTTTTGCTTCTAGTTTCATGTTTACTTCTAGTAAGACCTGTTAATGACACACCAGTACATGTAAGGACCACTCAGGATTCCTTAGGAGTCCCCAGACAGTCAGAAATGGCCACTGTGGGCAGGGAAGATTCAGCACTGGACTCACAGAAGATGCAGGCAAATGGCAGGACAGCTCCTCCTTGCCTGATGATGGGAGATCCATGAAGACCCATGAGGGAAGGTGAGGACCCAGTTGCAATTCTGCAGCCAAAAGGTACCAGTACCAATGAAGTGACATTGACATAAAGTGACATTCCAGTGACAAACTGTTGTATATTCCTTTCAGCAGTCTCTTTAACATCAGCCTGCTTATGGATTCTTTTGTTTGTTTGGATTTTTTGTGTACATCTGCATGTCGACACACATTTGCAATTGTATTTGTACAAAACTTGATTGTTGTATATACTATACTGTATGTTGTGAGAAATGTTCATTCAGGGTTGTGGGAAAAGTCATGAAAAAGTTTGTCCATGAAACTGACTTGCCAACTTTGTTATCATTTGGGGAAAACAGCTGTCTAACTATTTCATGAGAAAGTTTGGGGAAAACAACAGTTCCCGGAACACTTGAAGTGAAGAAATATAACAGCTGTTTCAGTCCATCGACCTTTCCAGATTGTTCTTCCTTCATTCTACCACCACAAACTACTTGTGCACTTCTGTGTTGTTTACAGGATCATTTCTGCTAACTTTTTGCCTGCATTTGTGCGTTGTGAGATTGATGACTAGTCATCCCTTGTTCTAAAGTACAGTAAAAAAGTGTAGTTAGATATTTAGCAACTGTTATCCAAAGCTACACAGACTCTTGACGTAAAGCTTGGGAATCCGACCTGGGAGGACCAACTGTCAGTGATAAGAATGTACCCCTTCTTTTCCTATTTTAAGGTAAAGTTGTTTGTTTCTCTGACTTTACTGTTGTCTGTCTATGTGAATGTGTTTCTTTATGGAAAAGGGCTTAAACTTAATCAAGATTATTTTAATATATTAATCTTTGCTGTTTAATTTTAGTCTCGGGTGTGTCTTTCTAGTATCATCCAAAGGAATGTCTGAAGTGAAGTCCCAATCAAAGGGTTTTTCTCTGTAATTTTTTTACTGCAGGAAAATGGCTGAAAAGGGAACAACAGTCTGCTGAAAATTAATTTTGTTTATACTGATGAACCCGTCAGAGAGAGTGAGAGTGGGAAACATTGCTTAGTGCAATATCTTCTTTAAAATAACCAGATTATTTAAAAAATAAAAACATGCCTGGAGAAAGACTGTAATTTCACCACAAATTTCAGGCTTCTGGAACTTTCTTGGTCGGAAGTTCAGGGCGAGTTTGGTATACAGTCAAGAAAAAGTATTCAGAAAAAAAAACAAGATGTGTAAATGAAAGCATGGGTGGAGGGTCTGTGTTGTTCTTAATCAAGAGCAGTATCACTAGGACAGGGGTTCTCAAACTTTTTTGGGACAACATTTTTCAGAGGACCCCTCTTGATTGCAAAAGAATTTATAGCTATTGTTCTTTCAGGTGCAACAGTTTGAAATACTGCGCATGTACAGTAATTGCATGTGGCAAACTATGACAGTGCAGAAGTGGTTTTCTGTCTGTAGGTTGATTAATGCCCAAGGAAAGTATCTTAGTAATATTTCTATCTAAGCAAACTTTTTCACGGACCCCCTGGCAATGTGCCGCGGACCCCTGGGAGTCCCCGGACCCCAGTTTGAGAACCAATGCCTTAGGTAATACTAATCCTGTGCTAATGTTCTTCTTGTGTTTATTGGCATTGGTGAGAACATATTAAAGTAAAAATTGTTAAATAAGTTGCATCATCTTGTCTCAAATTTCCATTGCATATTTGTACAAAATGTGTTTAGACGGTCATGTACAGTATTTTGGTCATATGGTCATGTGTTTTTCCCTTTTTTTCCCAATTTGTGTAAGCTATATGGTGGTGTTCAGAGCTCTGTTTGTTGTCATTTAAATAGTAGAAAACCTAAAGTATAGTCAAAACCCTTGGAGGAAACAGAGGTGTCTAAATAGTACTGTATGGGAAAGACATAATCAGCCACAGGTGTCTGCCTCATTCCTGACAAACTCCTTCAAACTACACTGAATTCTGAAAATATTTCAGTACAACATCCAATGAAATATATAAGAAGTGTTGATTTCCTACTACCACTAAAAACAATGCAATGACAGCAGGGCTATTTCAAGGTAGTTAGGGGGCCCCAAGTAAACAGGACATTGGGGCCCTTCATCCCCCACAGACACCTACATGAACCACATTCTTACAGTTTTCAAGCATCTTTCATTAATATAGTTATCTGTGTTGAACTTACAGATGTCATACTCCAGCCTGAATTTATATTTTATTGATAAACAAATACACAAAATGAGTCAATTTCGTAGGCCCCTTTCAGCCTGGGGCCCCAGGCAATCACCTGGTTTGCCTGTCCTGTTGTGACAGTCCTGAATGACAGTATGTCTTTTGAACCTTTTCACATCACCAAACAAGCAGGCACAGATAGTCAAGCAGGCACAGATAGTAAAGCAGACAATAATGTTTATTTCAGTGCTTGATGGCTCAGGCCTTACCTTTCAGTTGAGGACAGTGCAGCTGCACATACTGTACAAGTCTTATACATAGAATGCATATTTCACTCTAGTTAGTGTTGAGATAAAACACCAACTCCAACTCCAGATGTTCCACAGGTGGGTCTGTGAACACGAGTCAAATGTTGGTTGGGCTACTGTGCAATATTCACAAGAAGCTCCCAAACCTCACATCTCCCAGCAAGCTATTTGTCCACCATACATCTTTTATGAGACACATCAGCAAATATCCACGGTAAAGGGGTGTAGGTGTAATATTGTGTTACATGCTAAACTGAGTACAGAGATTTCAATTACATTATTTATTGAGGCCTATTCATGGTAGTAATTCCTTTACAGCCAACATCATACATCCATGCAATAAATGTCAACACTTAGAGTGGTATTCATAAATCTATCCCATAAATCAACAGTCAATAACATATTTTGTTTATTAACATGTGTGGACGAGTATTTTTCAAACCACAATCATTCAAAACTATGCATGCCATGTTCTTTGAGAGGCATTGCATAAAACTGACCAAGGAGCATAATAGGTCAGTTTTTCCATTCAACAAACTACTTACTGTAACTGAAATTTAGTGCCATCGCCCTCGCCCATTACCGTAGCTGTTGCACCTGTCACCCTACACCGCTACCCCATCATATTTCAGCTCCTTGTTCGATTTGTGTGTGTGTGTGTGTGTGTGTGTGTGTGTGTGTGTGTGTGTGTGTGTGTGTGTGTTGTGTTTAAACACCCCCCGCCCACGTATCTCACCAAACCTTTATAGAAGCGCCACCCAAGAGCATGTTGGGTGTTTGAAGAGGAGCCCTTGGCATCGCATCAGAAATTAGCCTGAGAATTCGCCTGGGTTCTCCCAATCCTCTCTCCAATTCTCCCCTCCGCCCACACATGACATCTGAAAAAAAGGAAAAGAGAGAAAGACAGCTTTAGGTGTGTGTATGTGTGTGTGCATGCATGTGTGTGCGCGTTGTCGAGCAGGGTGTGAGTGCGTCCAGCGTCTATAATACCTCCACTGAATCACTGGAAGGTGGACATAACAGAGGATCACAATCATATCATTTAATTGCACACCCTACGCGAAGAGGCGTAGAGACGGCGGGAGGACCTGCTTTTTGGCAATAAGGAGAGGCAGGAACAGAAGCTTTTTGAAATCGAAGAAAACATGCCAGCATTTTGACGCGAAACGCCGTAAGCTACCTCGTAGAGATAACAGAATTTTTCTTGTTGAAAATCAACGTGTTTCAAAATCCACAAGAGTATCCATATTGACGATTTTTGCTTTTGTTTACCTTTACAGAGGAAAAACTGTATTCAACAATTATTTTGCTTTAACGTTAGTATAGATAAGGGGAGACCAAGCGTGAACTGTGGGAAAATTTGGATATCCCTTTGTTAAGAGAAACATCTCCATCATCATCAACAACAACAAAACGATTTTAAGCTCGAGAATTAATGTGCGTGTTTTTGGACACGCACGCGCTACCCAAACCCAGACCCCAAGCAAGTGAGTATTGAGAAACCTGTGGACATTTCCGTCTAGATATGTCATATGCCGGTGGTGTAACAGTTCAAAAAATATCAGCTGTCGTTGGAAACAGTTTTGTAGCCACACTTGAGTGTGACAAGTCAAATCCCCAGTATCTGAGCTATTGAACTTACTTTCAGAACATTCAACAAGTATTGTTTTGATCATTTTGCCATGTTTCCATACTCTGGTTGGTTTCTGTGTGAATTTATAGCGACATTTCTCGTCCCATGCCCACCTCACAATTAGGTGAACACCGTATTCTATTTTTAAAATGCGTCTTATCGCCGACAATTTCCCTCGTCATAAACATTGAAATACTCCACGCGTGACAGGTCTCGCCATATTACTTTGTGGAATACATTATCAGAGAGGTGTTTGACCTCTCAAATCGTTACAATGTTTCATTTATTTGCCTATTGAGAGTAACACGGGTGGATCCATTGCGAGGGACACCATGTTGAACGGGTACCCATCTTTACGGGGGAATGAGTAAGACGATAGGAGGAGAAAAGAGGGAGGGAGGGGGCTTAGGGAGAAAACATGAGGTGATGGAAGAGAAATGGATTCTGGGGAACTGGGTTTGGGAGGCTGAAATAAAATTAGCCCGCCTGTGGCACGGAAGAGGACAATGAAAAGTACGATTTGTGTGAGCTCATTCCCGACACAGGGTTAAGCGTGCAGCCAGGCGAAATGGCGTGTGGCTAAAAGTGCAATCTGAGGGCCCTGCCAAAGATGACTGTGAGGTGATGTGGCTTATGTAAAGGGTCAGCAATGGCGTTTGAATAATTTAAGAGTTGCACTCTATGTCCGGGGACACTATGAATATTACAAAGTCCCCCGTCTGCTGTCAAAGTCTACTGTGTGCCCTAATTTCCCCACTGAGCAGACCACAAGTGGTGTCCTCCAGAACATCTGAATGAATACCTAAAAGAGACAAGGGGACTTGCATTACATTCAGTGAGTGAATATTTTGTCCTTTTGTATGTGTTAATTTTAGTAGTTAAGTGTAGTCTGTCCCCGCAGTATCCCATTCATACAGATAGCCTATATTTGTGCGGCTTCATCATGTTATGACTTCAGACTAAACATTCACTGCTCATTTGACTTAATGGCCCATCATCTTATTTGACTTCAAGATCCATTTCCAATTTATGAGATATGGTGTTTGCAGTAGCAGCTTAGGAATTAATGTTGTGTTTGTGTGGCATTTTGAACTAATAGTAGTGTTTTGTTCCATAATAAAAAGCCATCCACACATTGATGACATTAAAGAAAACTAATGCCTCCGTTGGCACCAGACCAGACTTATCTATCCCAGTCTATTTGTGATTCATCGCTAATAGGCTGCACTACAGACACAGACATTCCCTGTCCGATTCGTCCTTCTTCCCTCAGTATTTACTATTTGTCTTAATACACCACATAACAATTTAATACCCCATGAAGGAACTCAATATTCCTTTACACCTGATGGTATCTTTGACCCATTTCCATGAACACCCTTTTGCCCTGTTAGATAGAATGATGTGATATGACTATTGAGTTTGAAATTTTGTCACTAGAAGTAATTTGCACCTCTGTTTCGTATTAAAACAAGGCCTGGTTTATGATGTTCAAAGCAAAAGCAGTTGAGAACTTTGTGACTGTGCTTGTGTGTGTGTGTGTTTCATGTTCCAATGGAACCACTGTGCATGTATGTTCAATTGATCTGAATGTGTGTGTGTGTGTGTGTGTGTGTGTGTGTGTGTGTGTGTGTGTGTCTGCACGTTGACGTCTGTGTGTGTGTGTGTGTGTGTGTGTGTGTGCAGTCTCTCAATGGCAGTAATTAACTACTAAAGCCAGAGATTTTAATGAGTATTGGAGCAAGTGAGCTGCTGGGGAATGACAAGAGAACAGGGGGTTAACACTAATGTAAGATTATCCTTACACACACACACACACTCTCTCTCTCTCTCTCACACACACACACACTCACACACACACACACACACACACACACACACTCTCTCTCTCTCTCTCTCTCTCTCTCTCTCTCTCTCTCTCACACACACACACATCACACACACACACACACACACACACACACACACACACACACACACACACACACACACTCATGGATCTTTAGCATCAGTGGGCCTTCAGCACCCCTGTAAGATTATCCTCGTCCTCTTTAGAATTCTCCTCTCGCCATTTCTATATTTGCCTCCTCAAAGTCGTCCTCTAAGTCCCCGGCTTTTTCAGGCTTCCTATTTGTAGCGTCTCACTGCTCTTCTCTCTTCATTTTTCACTGAAAACCTCCCCTTCAGGCCTGAGGTAACTTTAAATGGCAAAAACAAAATGCTTGCAGCTGAAGAATGACAGTGTAATTCACTGTCACCAAGTGCTTTTTTTATACCACCACTGTTTGGTGTCAGTATGGAGATTATTTTTACAGTGAGTGTCTATTTTGTCCTTTTGTAGATTACTTAATATCGTCAGGCAGTATGTTTGTCGTATGACCTTGAGAGGTCAATATGTGCTCTTTTTTCTATATGTAGCTTATTAAATGTATATTAAATGTATTAAGTGATCCACCTCTCTGAGCTTTCTCGAATTTATATTTATAATTTATATATTTTGAAAAAAACTCAGGTTTAAGCATTAAAGTGTATTCGCTGTACCCTGTATAGGTTTGAATGTTTACAGTAAGTACAGATTAATGCTGCTACCCCCCTTCCCCTCCCCCCTGACGCCCAAGCTGTTATATTACTGCCCCTTTGTTCTCAGTGTGGGGCAGTTGATTGCCCTTTCCTGCCCCCAGCAGGGGCATGTAAAGCTCCTGTCTCCACCAGGGTTCTGTGTTCCGTTCTCCAATCCTGCTGGGGTTCCTGTTCTAAAGTCTAGCAGGACGGCTGAAACCGTTTCAAGCCTCTGTGAATCCTAGCTCTGGCGTCCCGAGAACAAGCTACCCCCTCTGCGGGTCGTTAAACCATTACAAGAGGGTATTTATGTAGGAGCAGATGACATTAGGGCAGAAATAGGAGAAAGGCAGTGCTGAGGGCCAACTGATCAATACCAAACAGAGGAAACCAGTCACACAGTCCCAAGTAGCATCGCCATCATCACACAGCCACCAGTGACCAGCACACAGCAACTGACTGACTAGTCGCTTTTCTGCACTGGGAATTATTTGCTTGTTAAGGTTGCCTTGCACAGACACAAGCAATTACGAGCATGCACACCAAGTATAAATAGACTACACACACACACACACACACACACACACACACACACACACACACTCAGATTCACACCCACACAGACAGGCACAGGCACAGACTTAGTAAGCTCCCATGGCTCTGCGAGAAAGAGATTGGCTGGCAGTGTTATACAGACCGCCCCCCCCCCCTAACCAACACCCCCAACCCCACCCCCTGTTCCCCTCCCCAGTATCACTGGGAAGATGAGGCTGTTTTTGTCCTGAAGTGCTTCTTTCCAGCCGATATATTTATATACAGTTTGCATATGAATGGAGTTTCCGTCCACAGCTCTCTGCTCTGAAAGCCACAATGAACCACACACCGGCGATGTGCATATATATGCCTCCAATTCATTCACAGCAATTCAGCACGTTAGTGACCAGTAAAAGATTTTGCACCACTATCTGTGTAGCATGACCGAGAACGAGAGAAAGAGAGAGAAAGATGGAGGGAGAAGGAGAGAAAAAGAGGCAGTATGTGTGTGTGAGAGAGAGAGCGAGTGAGACACAGGGGAGAGTGGTAGCATGAGCGAGTGTGTGTGTGAGAGAGAGAGAGAGAGAGAGGTGGAGGAGAGCGTTTGGTGTCACCGCATTGGAAGGGGAGGTGACTGCAGCATTGCTGCGTCTGTGCACTTCCTTCTTCAGCCCGGCTGGTGGCTCCTCTGCGCGAGGCACAAGTAGAAGGAGGGATGGAGGTGGAGAGAGAGAGAGAGAGAGAGGGAGAGAGAGAGGGAGAGAGAGAGAGAAAACAAGGCAGGAGGAGGGGGAGATGGAGAGGAGAGGAGAGGAGAGGAGAGCACGCAAAGCAGTTGGCACATCCTGCAAAACCTGACTAGAAAAATGGCTACACACACAAACACACACACAGACACACACACACAAAAATAGAAATGGTTAGGTAGACTCTCTCTCTCTCTCTCTCTCTCCCCCAATCTTCTCCCTTCACATTTTCACCCCTCTTCCCTCTCTGTCGTGTTTAAATCCCCTTCCTTCCTCATCATAATCACCCTTATTGTACTATGCCTCTATGCACACATAGCCCCTCCCCTCCGCTCGAAAGTCTTTTTCCCTCTCTTTTCTCCCCCCCATATCCAGGATCTTCTCATGTATTGTCTGTGCCCTCTATCTCTTTTCAGAATGCCCTTCTCTTCCTCCCCCCCTTTATCCCTCTCCCTCGTTCCTATTCCTCTCACATTTTCTCTTTGATCTTCCTGTTCTCGTTTTTTGCCATTACTCGCCTTTATCGGCCGCTTCTCCTATTCTCTGACACTCGTTTCTATCTCTCTCACACTGCCTCTGTTTATCCTCCTCTTTTTCCACACCTCCGCTCTCTTTCTCACATCATCTCTCCATCCCCTCCCTCATCTATCGTTTTTTTTCCCCAGTTTCGTCTTCTAACCCTTCTACCTTGTTTTCTCTCTCACGTCATCCCCTCCCTTTCCCGGTATAGCATTTTTTCCTTTACTCCACTCCCTCCATCCTAACAGCCTTTTTCCCTGTTTTTATCCCTCTCCTCTCCTCCCTCCTTTTCTCTCCCTCTCTCTGTATCTCTCTCTCTCTCTCTCTCTCGCTCGCTCGCTTCCTTTCCGACTGAACTGGAAAGGTTTTTCAATGTTTTTGCCAACTATGGGAACATATTTCGCTCAGTCAGCACCCAACCTCTTTCTCTCTCTCTCTTTCATGATCTCTCCTTCTCTCCCTTCCTCTCCTCTCTTTACTTCATATACCCCCTCCTCTACGTGTCTCTCTCTCCCTCTCTCTCTCTCTCTCGTTCTGCTGGTACCTTGCTGGCGATTCTGCCAGTAACAGCTTTCTCCCGCTCCATCTCCTCTCCTCTCCCTCCCCCTCTTGCTGCAGTGTTTCTGCTAATATATATTAGCGTCACTGCAGTTGTCCTGCACAAGCTAGGCTCTCCCCTTATTCTCTCCATTCTACTCTTTTCTATCGTTTCTTTTTTCTTTTCATCTTTCCTTTGCTTGTTCTTTTCCCTCATAGAGGTGAATTCAAAGGCGTTTTGTTTGAAGGAATCCTGCAAGGGTATTTCTGCTCTTGTCCCTTCCCTGTGTGTACATACAGTAGAAGCCCACAGAGACAGACAGACGCATGGGAATGTCTGTTCACTCATGCATTTAAACACACATGAATCTATGGCAATAATGGGAGCCATGATTATTTTTTATTTTTTTTTCAATCTTACTCAGCACCTCAGCAATTATTTTCTCTCTCTCTCTCTCTCTCTCACTCTCCTTTTCTTCTGTTTTCTTTTTGCTCCCATGTCACACAGCCCCCATCCAATCCTTGTAACTCATCACCAGAGCTCATAAAACAGCTGTAGGCTAACAGAAACCAAAATATTGTCACCTCTCACTCTCTCTCTTTCTCTCTGTCTCACACAAATATGTGTGTGTGTGTGTGTGTGTGTGTGTGTGTGTGTGTGTGTGTGTGTGTGTGTGTGTGTGTGTGTGTGTGAATATATTACATACTGTATATACATGAGTATACTGTAAATATAAAAATACAAAGATCTGCCAAGTGCATAACAACAATCACAAAATAACTGGCAATGCTCCTGAGTCTTTTTTATGTGAAATACCACTATTTTTACATTGATTCCATATACGTTGCTTAGCAAGAAACAGTAGTGAAATACTGTACGCAATACGAAAGTATGCACTGTAAATTAATTTGTTTGCTTTTGTTGTCCAAATCAAAAACATGGTTCTGTTTGGAAGCTTGTTAGTTCCTCTGGGTTCTGCTCACACTTTCACACATCAGCTTAACACCCAGCCTCCTTTGTCTTTGTTTGGGACAGTCTGACTGTGTGCTCCCTCTAAGTTCCTGGCCCAGAACAGCAGCTGCCGCTGTCCGTGGTGCTGAAACATGATCCCATCCACTTCAGCTATGATAACTCATCTCTCTCTCTCTCTCTCTCTCTCTCTCTCTCTCTCTCTCTCTCTCTCTCTCTTTCACTTCTAGTCTTCTGCTGCCAAGCCATTCCTCAACTTTTTTTCTAATTCTTCAGTTCGTTTTAACCTTTCAAAGAAGGGACATGTTATTAACATCCTTCCACTTCACTACTAACCCTTCTACCCTCCATACCCACCAGCCCCACCCACACACACACACACACACACACACACACCACTTTTGTCAGTTCTTTCTCCATCATACTGCAGTAACTCTGAGAGAGCGTCCCTGTCCCCAATGCCATGAGTTTGTCAAGGGTCCCGTAGACACAGAAATCAAAATAGAACAGTGCTGAAGTAGTTCCATTCATTCCTGGGATCCAGGATTTGCCATTACTGTCAGAGCTCATCTAACTATTGTTTCTGTTTTGTCCCAGAAAAGACTTCCTCTTCTGTCCGCAGAACAGTAGTGAACTAGGGCTACGCTCCAGAATCTTTGGTCGTGAACTATATCTTATTATACATTGATTTAGTCACAAGGTTGTTTGTTTGTTTGTTTTGTTTGGTAAGCAGCAGCACCTTTGTTTCCATTGTTTCCATGTCAACTCAATGTGATCAGAGTTCTGTCCATGCAGCGTCCATGCAGCGTGGAATCTTACCTGATAGTCCAGAGATACCAGAGCTGTTAGCATGTTGCCTGGTAGTTTGTCCATTTTTGCCATTGCGAAGCACCCCCATGTATACAGCAGGCGTAGATACAGAAGCTTTCAAAGAAGTTTCAGAACTTTGTGAAGACTTAGTCAAGGCACAGTAGTAAGAATGAAAAAAACAACACAAAGTATATATACAAAATAAAGGATATACTAAAACTTGAGAAATGGAAACTTGAAAAGGAAAGAAGTAAGCAAACAAACCTCAAGAACAAGCGAATAAAAAGTAAAATAAATAAGAAGCACAGATAATAAAAAAAACGTATGGAGGTTGAGAAAGAATGGTGGACTCACAGAGTGTATCAGTTAACTGCAGAGGTACAGAGACAGGATGAGAGGATGCAGTCACAGTTAGAGAAGTGAGAGAGAGAGGGAGGGAGAGAGAGAGAGAGCGAGAGAGAGAGAGAGAGAGAGCAAGAAAGGTATGCAAAAGGCAACGCAAGAGGAAAGCGAGTGCAGAGAGAGTGTGAGGAAAGAGCCGATTCCCCCTTCGGTGTAATGTGATTCTTCTATGCGGAATATGAGAGAAGTGGGGGGAGCTTAAGAGAGATGGGGGGGGGGGGGGTACAGGTGCTGAAGAGAGGGGAGTGAGAGAGAGAGAGAGAGAGAGAGAGAGAGAGAGAGAGAGTGCGCGGAAGGGTAAAGTGACGTATCGTCCTGACTGGAAGCAAGCAGTTAACTGGATCTGACGAGACAAACGGTAGCGTTTAGAATGTTGACAATGACACTGCGTGTACAGTGAGAGAACATTAGCAACAGAGATGGGGTCTCAGAGAGAGAGAGAGAGAGAGAGAGAGAGAGAGAGAGAGAGAGAGAGAGAGAGGATGAAGCAGGGAGAACAATTCAGGCTTTTACTGCAGCAAAAACTCATTCACTCTCTGGTTCTCTCCCCACCCCCTCTATCCTGCTGCTGCTGCTGCAGCTCGGCTTGTGTGTGTCTGATGACTCTACTGCTGTGTGTACATACTGTATGCCTGCTCCCTCTCTCTCTCTCTCTCTCTCTCTCTCTCTTCCTCCCTCTCTTTTTCCTCATGTGCGCTCTCTCTTCCTCATCCTACTCTTCCTCTTTTCTTTCCCTTCCTTCCCTCATATGTTTTCTCTCTTCCTCTCTTTCTCCTTTGCTTCATTTATCCCACTCTCTTTTCATTCCATCCTTCCTCCAAATCTGCTCTCTATGCCTCTCTCTCTCTCTCTCTTTCTGTCTCTTCTCTTCTCTCCCTTCCTCCTCTCTCCCCGTTCCTGTTTTGCTTCAATTGTTTTCTCCCCCTTTTTAGATCTACTCTGTCCTTTCCCATCACTCTGTGAACGCTGTGATTTACTGTTCCTCTATCCCTCCCTCTCTCTATCCCTCTCTCTCTCTCTCTCTCTCTCTCTCTCTCTCTCTCTCTCTCTCTTTCTCATTCCAGCCCCCACCTCTCTCTCCATAGTGATGAGGCTGCAATGAAACAGAGACTTATTAGCTACTCCATTTTAAGGGGGGGGGGGATTGAAGGCTGCACTGGGACAGATGAAAGAGAAGCAAGCACACACACACACACACACACACACACACACACTGAGCGAGAGAGGAACATTAACACTCAGTACTGCACCAAGTGGCGTACGTCACAGAGGAGACTGACGGGGAAGGTGCTTTTTCTCAGACGCTTGTTTCTCCATCTCTCTCTCTCCCTTTCCCTCTCGCTCCCCTTCCCTCTCTCTCTCTCTCTCTCTCTCTCTCTCTCTCTCTCTCTGTCTCTCTCTTACTCTTCTATTTATGTTTTTTTCCCCCAACCTCCAGCCTTTCAGTATTTTCCCCAGTCTCTTGCATGCAGTTTGGCATCTCGCCCTTGGTCACGGATTTTCTTCCGTTTTTAACATTTACTGATGGTGTCTTTCTCT